>BMAV01000495.1:10549-22439 GCA_019973955.1 Trichonephila inaurata madagascariensis | reverse complement strand
TATATATGTAATGGTGGCGAGTGGTGGTTTTATGTAGTTCATTATCCCGGTTGTAGTGATGATATTTTTTTCAAAGAAACATTTCTCAATTTACACATCCAGCTTTTATTCATGGTGACCTGCCGACTATTGTAATCGTGGCCATTGGTAATGATTAACTGAAAGGGCGTGTTTTAGTGATAATGATTTCTTCACTAATTATTACTTATTTATGTTGCAATGTCTAGGCAGTCCGGTCATTGTTAATCCTGTTTATTGTAGTTATAGAGACACACACAAACATAAACGTTTCAAACACCACACAGAAAACAAACAGCACAAAAATACACGCGCGCTTTACGTTGCACAAAGGGCAAAGAGGGAATTATTCAAATATCATGTTTTTATATACAGGGAAGAACAGAGAAAAACGCATTACAAAAAAAAAAGTCACGTGTTTAGGTGAAGGGAATTATTAGTCATTTATAGAAATGCTATCATTATTTAGGGAATATTAATCCCTATTATTAAGGCACATGAAAAACATTAATGATCTTTATTTCTTGGAACCGCCAATAAATCTATCAAAAATTCAAGGTCTGAAGAATCAGTAATAAGTATACCAACATAATGTTTCTAATGTTTCAGAAAAAGATAAATTGAGACGTGTTTCGAAATAGGGTATTAGGATTTATGAATTATAAGTCAATTCCTACTTTGAATGGATGAATAGAAAGTATTTTATTAACACGATTGAAAATTTGAATAAGATATTTTTTTAAAAATTTCTAATTGCAGATTATGAACAGTTCTTAAGAGAGTTTATCAATCTACCTAGTAAATTCACCGAAAACAGGTATTTGTTTTTAGTGCGGCGCCATAAAGGCAAATACCAATCGCCGCAGGTAATTTTGACGCCCAGTTTCCTCTCTAGAGGGAAGCAACTGAGCTCTGACGATACGAACCTGTATTTGAATAAGATTATATATATATATATGTAAGGATAATTATAAATTAGATTAAAAATTAAATTCCCTATCTAGCAATTCACTTTTATATTTTCTCCTCACCTCTTTAAGTATCAAATTAATCGCCCATTTATTTCTTCCGAACATATGGCCTAGCCAATAAACATGTCTAATTTCAGATCGTTATATTTAATAGCCCTATATGTCAGCATTAACTTTCAAAAGCACTCATGAACGCCGCGATCGGTGTTTTAAGTGTTTAACCCACTTAAAATTTTCGGTGGCGTTCTTTTTTCTCTCTCTCTGCCCCTTGCGTCAGAAGATATGTACTCATTCTAGAATAAAGACCTTTTTTAAAACTAAATCTATTTCTGACTCCAAAAATCATGTCATATATATAGAGAGAGAGAGAGGAGAGAGAGAGAACTAATAGAGAGAGAGAGAGAGTGTAGGAATTCAAAAAAGAGCATGATTTGTCTGCATTGTTGTAACAATGCAAACCCGGTTTGACTAGTTTGGCTGAAAAACTGGTTTTCGACGCCAACTTTTGTCTTTGTTTTAACAGTTACACTGTTACAACAATAGAGACGAATCTAAGTTGGCGTCAAAAACCAGTAATTAATTAAATTAAATTTAATTAATGAATTAATATTTGAAAAAACTGTATTGACATCAAGTGTCATCCACTACAAGTTTAAAAAAACTTATTTGAACTTGATTGGATCAATAGAAAATTATTTACTAACGATTGGAAATTTGAACAAGATAAATAAATATATAAATAAATACATAGAGAGAGTGAGCTAATAGTAGAAATTGAATAGAGGAGATTCGAATTATGAGTAGATATCAATTTAAGTTATTATATATATATGCAAGTATGGCCTTTATACAGAGATTTAATTCTCTAAAAATGTATCTTGTATAGAAACTTTTCTTCTCAGATTTTAGAAGTTCCTTCAGATTTTATCTTAAAATCTCTTGTATCAAATAAGTTAAATTTTAAACCAATCATTCATTTAATTTTATTACTTTGCTATTAAAATATTAAAAATGCAAGGCCAGACGATAGATTACCGATATTTTTGATTGTAAGAAAAAGAATAGCTTAGAAAAATGCACATATCGTGTTGAAAATATGTAGCAGTAATATATAAAAGCGATATTGTTTTAAGTCGATTTTTTTTTTTTTGTAACAAGAAGCAAGAACATGAGATGAAATCGATGAGATTTTTGGAAACCAGAATAAATACGTTTTTCAAGAAATTTTTTTTGTCTTTCCTTTCGAATTAAACCTGTGTATCGATTTCGAAAAAGATTACAAAATCTCATTTTTATTTTGATGGATGTACCCGTTTTAAATTACGATGAGGTTCTTAAAATTATACTTTTTTCAAAATCTGGATTTAAAACTTTTCTTTTTCTCTGTTG
The DNA here is from genome assembly GCA_019973955.1 of Trichonephila inaurata madagascariensis. Taxonomy (NCBI): domain Eukaryota; kingdom Metazoa; phylum Arthropoda; class Arachnida; order Araneae; family Nephilidae; genus Trichonephila; species Trichonephila inaurata. Next base: position 20,061 of record BMAV01000495.1, on the reverse strand, counting down.
TATTTTTGCCTTTTCCTGTTTAATCTTTTTATATTTTTATTATTTCATGCTTATATGCTTTCTGTCCATCATATATCTTGCAAATTTTTTTTTAAAAAAATGTCATTTTTATGTACTTGCTTGCATTTTACATTTTCATTGTGTTGGCTGGCGACAGTATAAATTGTTAAGTTATAAGTTTAAGTTTATAAGAGTTTAACTTAAATCACTTATATATCGAACAAACTTATATTAAGTGAGAATAAACCAAAACACGTATCCGTAGTTAACACAGATCGCGCAATTGGATCACTTATCTATATAATTATTTTATCCGCCTACTCTCAATCCTAATACTATTTCGAATTCGGAAAATAATCTTCCTACCTTGAATTTTCACAAGCACCGGTTCAATCAACTTCAGATAATCCGTTAGACTCGAGTACAATGGTATTTACCTTGTATTAATGGCGATATTTCCGTGATTCTTGGGTACTCCGTCAATTTACACTTCTACCTTTTCTGAACTGAACTTTCTCTAAATTGCCATCGCGCTTACTAAAACTTCTGTCCTTTTAAAGGTTATCTTATTTGCATCTATCCTTCGTTTCACTTCTTGGATTTGGGTTGGAAAAGATTTGCCATTAATCGTGGCCGTCAAAGAACACAGAGGCTATGTTAGAGAAAGGAGGCGTGAGCCGTCACAATTTGACTACTTCATTGGGATTGTTCTTGTTAATGTTAATTCATATATTAATTTAACAAATACAAATTCTTAACCGGAAATAAAGGTTTTGTGTGCTATTACAAAGCCATGTACTCTAGGCATGTTCTCCGTGCATGATCTTCGCAATCATGGAATGATTTTTTTAGATGTGCTTAAATTTAGTCGTTCTTTATATATTTTGATTAATATTCTTTTATTTGTATTTTAATATATGAATAAACGTATTTGAAAACCTTTAAAAATATAACTTCTAAGTCGCGTCAAAGCAATAAATTGAATTCAAAATTTATATATAAGTACGTTAAATTAGTAACTAATCTTAAAAAGGGCCTGTTGCTACTTTGTCATAAAAGTTCGGAACTTCTTATTACTGTATTCGATGTAATCAGCATAATTTGAAAGTAATTTCAATTATTGAAGAAATTCTATATCGAATGTTTAGTACTCGATTTATATATTTGTTCCGTGAAAACCTTATTTTTAAATAGGTGGTGATTATTCAAATTTTTTTTTATGCTCACAGCGCCTGAATTTAGGAGCATTCAATCAATAACTTTAAAATGTTCAGGAAAAGTTTTTAACCCTACATCAGAGGTCGGCAAATTGCAGCTCTTTGTATAGACTAGGAGTACTCAACCTTTTTTCGTGCCAGGCCTCACATACTCACTTCCAAAAGTTAAGCACGAAGATGTAAAATGCAAAAAAATCAACAAATACTGCTTTGATTGATACAAAATTTGGCAGTAAAGTAGCATATATATTTATACCTAAAACAAAATCAATAATTATATACAGAAATGAAAACAATATTAAATTTTTGTAAGTTATCAGATAATGTCATACTGGAGAGTTAAACAGAATTATGTATAAAGTGAAAATAAACAGCATAAAATGAAAAAAAANGCGCGGGATATAATATGCATATTGTTTATGTTTGGGAGGATGAGGATTATTTTTATTAAGATTTAAATAACCTGACATAGCAATTTCAAGAAATTAAAACTTTCTATATCAATTTATGCATGTTGTTGGAAAAAAAAATGGTGTGTCCAAGGAAAAAAAACCATTCTTCATTTAAAGAAATGTTTTGGTTTTCAAAATAAATTAATGTGTACATAATTTTTGTTAATCATTTTTCTGCGTAGTTTTTTTTACGCCAATTAATGCATCATAGTGAATTGTTCACCTTTACAAAATTTTGTATGCTACTGAACTGAGTACATCTTCAAGTTTATATTAAAAACAGCTGTAACGGGTCTATTCACGTTCCTCTATTTAATCCTCTTGAGGGGAATAATGGGTCTTTAAATACTATTCTATTGAAAACTTTCCTCCAAAGAAGAAGACGTGATTATTCAACTCAAGGCTTGTATATACATACAGTCGGATCTCTATGTAACGAAGTCGCTAAATCCCGGTAAAAAGTTCGTTATATAGAGGTTCATTTTTTTTAATATACTTTATAAACCACATATAACAAATTTTAAATTCATAAGCTCTATGTATTAAAAAAATAATTATTCCCACCTTTTTTAATTAGTATATGTTTATTTTATATATCTTACCCATCGAAAAAAAAACTTTACTAGGAAAACAAGAAAAAAAGAATGTCGAAGAATACACAGTATTTTACATATTAAGAAAATAATTTTATACTAAAATTAACGAATTTTAAGGACATTTTCTAATTTAAAACATAAAGTAACTTTAAACTCACATTATTTTATAATTAGAACATGGAAACACGAGACAACACGAGAAGAGGGATATCGAAGATGTTTTTAGTGAACTGGACAATGGGGTCAAAGTTTGCACTTCTTGGATGAAAGCACTTCTTGAAAGGAGTCACTCCAATCCTTCTTTTTTTCAATTTCTACTGTTAGCTCACACTCTCTATATATTTATTTATTTATCTTAGTGGAATTTTCAATCGTTAATATAAAATACATTTTAAAGCGTTCAATTGAGCTGAAATTCTATATACATGATTATTTTGGATGACAATACAGTAATTTAATTATAATTAATAAAAATGAAATGATTAAAATCAATTATTCAAAAAATTACAAATACAGCCACATTGGCATCATTTTTGGCGACTTAGCGACCCTTGACCCAAAACTTGAGAAGGTTTTTTTCTCACATTTTAAAGCGCTCGTTTGAGCTGCAATTTTTTATACACTATTGTTTTGGGTAAAAATATGATAATTTAACTATTTCAAATTAATTGACTGAAACTAACTGTTTAAAGAGTTACAGATACAGCCACGTTGGTTTCATTTCTAGGTATTTGGGTCAAAACTGAAAAAGATTTTTTTTTCTCACGTTTTAAATCATTCAGTTGAACTGAAATTTTATAGACACGATTGTTTTGGATGACAATACGATACTTTAATGATAATGAATAAAAATGAATTACCACTTAATGTTGTGATTCTGTCCTATGTATATACATACATATTTATATTAATTGTAACTATTTAATAAAAAGTAGCTAAAAAATAAAATTTTCCTTTGTTGACCTAAGTAGGAGTTGACTTAAAATTTTTTTTATATTACGTGTTTATATTTTTTTTTATTGTACACGGTAAAAATCGTAATTCCAGTGAATAATTTAACTGAGAGAAAAGTATGCTTACTTACTTTTAAGGATTTTTCAATTTTCTTTCATAATTTGAGAANCTACTTTTGAGGACTTTTCAATTTTTCTTTGATAATTTGAGAAAAAATCCAATCAAACTGAACTAAAATATTTCAAATGTGAGGGACTTTAATAAAGTACACAAATCACAAACGCTTTTCGCTAACATTACAGTAATGATATTTGCAGACAAAACTCTAATACTTTGTTCAAGTTATTGTAGTTTTATTGTCTTTGAATGATCGACAATAGAGCATGTTGAACTTTTTTTGGGTTTGTGTCTTTTTGGCAGGGCGCAGTGCGTCTTATGGTAGATTTGTGGCTTTATATCTTTCTTGATGGAGATTTTTAGGTAGCTTTTGCAAATTTTCCTTTCATCTCAAACGTTTCATGTTCATCGCTTGTCTGAAATTTACTTTCGCTATCCTGATTAATATCCATTACTTCATCAAGTTCTTCCCTAGCTTAATCAGTTTCAAATTCACCCAATAGAGATCGCAGATGCCCGCGTTTCTTTTTTTTTATATATATATTCTATTTCAATTTATAAACCATAACAAATCGTACAACACAGCTATCAAAACCACTTAGTCGTTCGCTGGAGAAAAATGTAGCCTGTCCATAGAAAATATTTTGGAACAAAAGTGGTCGCGCGGGGAGCTCACATCCCTAGTGGCAAAAAAAAAAAAAAAACCGTTTACCATTCATAAATAAGACGGATACTAAGAAAAAAGTTTACACAAATTTCTCAAAATGTAAAGAATCGCTGAAAAATGTACCGATATCGTAAGATAGAATAATACTTGAAAACAGTGAGTTATTTTTTTATTATATCTTTGAAATGTAATGCGAATGAGAAGGAATTTAATGAATCTTATCATTCAACACATTAGTTCTACCTATATTATATTCGAGTTATACTGTATAATTATCATACCAAGTGTGTGCTTAAATTTGCATCAGTAATTCATAAAATAACTTTATAATTATAACTGTGTATTTTTTGGTACGTGGTCTTGGATTGTGAATAATGAAAGAAAGCTATATCTAGCCGTTTTAATGCCAAATTGAGGACATAATTCTCACTTTTAAGTATTATTATTATTGCATTATTATCATTATTTTTAGAAAACCTTACAGAAAAAAAAATCGTTACCGAAAAGAAATTTGATCAACTTCCAATTCTAAGATACAGCAAGTAGGAGCAAAAATATCCGTAAATATATACGTAACTAACCATTCCCCGCCTGCTTTGCTTAATATTTCATGATGCTGCATGACTATATATCCTTCACAAAATCCTGGATTTTCCACTGTAGCTCGACGAGGGAGCTGAAGAGTGACATAGCTTCTCCTGTTGTTAGACTGCGTATTCTAAGCATACCCAAAGTTGCAGTAGCTTTGTAGTCATGGTCATGAACTAGTGATTCGCGTGGCTAAGTTCGAGTTCTGGTACATCGTGCAGAAGGGTCGTTGCACGTTAAATTTATCGTGACTCAAAATTCTCACGTTGATGTGGTGTGGGAGTGGAGTGCTAGACCAAGTCATCATTCGATCGAGTCATTCTCGTTACTTAACCGAGGCTCAAAATTACAAGGTCCGTCGCCAACAGCCCTCGTGTAGCTTTAGAGTGAGACTTTCATCGAAAGTCAAATCGTCTAAGCATACCTGTAATGAGATAAGCGATATTTAAATGGCAGAAAAGATGAACAGATTTTGAAAATTATTCAGCCTTTTTATTATTTTTTAACGTGCCCATTATTTTACATTACGAACGAAGAGAAAATTATATGTGTATAATAATAAATAATGATCAAAGATTTAAATTTATTTTTAAAATAAAATTAGTAAGTAAGGGTAGTAATTTTCGATTTTAAGGCTAAAAAGTGTACACCAGGGGTCGGCAACCTTTTAGCTGTGGCTTTCCAAACCAATCTACCAATATGTCTCAGTGTGCCACACAGTAGGTAATTTGTAAGCAATTCGATTACCGTGATAATACAAGCAGAATTAGAGAATATAGGTCAATAATTTAGATATTTTCAGTTTCATTATAAATTAATTTTGCATCATTTAAAGATATTTCTTAACATAAAAATAAACAGCCTAAAATATAACTATTTCTTCAACAAAAATATAAAAAAATTAAAATTTTACATGTATTATGTATTTTTAAACATATTTATTAAAATAAGAAATAGACAATGCAAAATATAAGTATTTCTCTTCATTACAGTTAAATAAAAAGATAAATAAAATTTTTAATGTGACCCTAGTGCTTGCACCACTCAACTTGCATATCGCAAAATCAGGGGTTTTATGTGTGATTTTCAATTAGACACGATTCTAAGCACTCAGTTGTTAAACAATTTCTCTGCGAACTCGAAGTATTTTTCACATCTGAGGAGAGATTTTTTTTTTACTTTGATATGTAGAACCAAAAGCGGACAGCTGAGTACATGCAATTTTCTCTCTTAAGACAATTGAATCTTTCCAGCAATGGCATTCAATAATTTACAAAATACCTGTAAATTTATCTATAGAGGTATCTGTCAAATTTTTTCATAATTCCTTAAATGTCCATAATTCGGAAGATGTTAGTGAAATAAGGTCCATTACAAATTTGTCTACTTCCATCTACTCAAAAACTGACAAATTTGTTGAGTAGTGCAGAGTGCCACTGAGAATTGTATCGTGCGCCCCATATGGCACGCGTGCCATAGGTTGCCGACCCCGGGTGTATACAGTATCTTCATAGACCCGACATAATTAAAAATAAGTTAAAGCTAGTACATTAATAACAACAAAACACACACATAAATGCCACAAAAAAATTGCTTCTTTGTCCCAACGATACTGAAAAGTAACACTTCAAAAAAGGTTTAGAAAACAAAGTAAAAAAGACTTACATTCTTTAAACTTATAAATAACAGTATTCCTCAAGGATTTAAAATAAGAGAAATGCAGTGTACTTACCTATGAAGGCAGAGATGTTTAACGTACACAACAATCTGGTAGCTGAAATGAGACCCATAGTGGGAAATTTTTCCTGCTTGACGATTTTCAGCTACGCGAAACTGCCCTATGTCAATGATTAAGAAAACTATTTAGTATTAATCCTAAAAACATACTGTTGTAAGGAATGAATAAATAATTCTTATTATTAATGTGACTAGTGATACTTTACAGAGCCGTTGGAGCATAAAGAGTTATAAGAACATTCCTGTATTACCTTAAACAAATAATAAAAAGGGTTATCTCAAATTCTGAAGCATTTGCATACTTAAAATATAAGTAACAAAAACGTAACGAAATGTAACTTATCAATAATTTTTGAAAACTTTTTCTTTGTATCTCACACTATACTTTGATAAAAAGATGTTTAATTCGAAGTAATTCAAAGTATGCATTTGTAGCAAATATAATTCAAAAGTATTTCGGTCTGATTAAATTCTTGGGTCAACTGTAATAGAATACATGATTTAAAAGTATATCAAAATCTTCTATGAGTGGTATCACAGAAAATTAAAGCAAAAATATCAGTTTTTTCAAGATAATTTATGTTACGGCTTTTACAATTGAAAATTATAATTGCCCTCAGGAATACGTAAAAAAAGCGCGCTCACTAAAATTGGATTTTGTAACCTCATGAAAACTGACGATCAATACTAAAGAAATGTTTGTAAAAAATTCTCAAAAATTGTTCCTCAAAAATAACCCTTTTCCTCACTATAAATTCATTCGCCCTTTACTTTCAATAAATCCCAAAGCATCCTTTGGGACGGGTTTTACTACCCTTAAAATTAACCGGAGAGCTTAGTTCTTCAACACTTCTAATTTCGATAATTACTGCATATAGAACAGGATATCAATATTTTCTAATTATAAAACAACACCGGTAGAATCTATGTTTCATTAGTAATATTAGGAGTTGACCTAGTAAAACCCCTAAAGCATTCCGTAAGTGTTTCAAAATCGATAAGCTCTTTAGAAAAATAATTGGAATCTGACTGGGCATGGCGTTTCCAATTTAACTTGGTTATTACTCCTTTATTTGGTGACGATCAATAAAACTCAAGGAAAGAACCGTTTGCAAATACTTCCAGTTTTGATTGGTTCTCTTGTACCACGATATAAATCCGGTGAAACAGCCTTATTAAAATTCCCATTAAATTAATTTTAGAAGTAATACATAGCTAGAAAATCCCCATTGATTTTATCAAAGAAGTAAAAAGAAAAAGTTTTGAATAGTACTTACCTACCATTTCTCAAAATTTATTTATCTTCTATTAATACAAAATAAACATGTTGTGTTTTCTACTTTATTTACTTATCTGGAAAATATAATACAAAAAATATCAAAAGAAACTATTTTTTATCCATTGCACATGGTTAAACTACAATTATTTATTTGTAACATTGGTTTTTAAACTTTAGGGTGCGGTGGCCCCATTTTTTGTATTAAAATTTTGTACGCCCCTATAAGCATTGCACAAAGTTTATATAAGCTTGGGTACTCTATATGTATTTTATTTGTAGTATATTATATCTTTGCTGTAATGAACATATCCTTAATAAGTTTTTACTTTGAATATAACGATATGGAATTTTAACAAAAAATAAAAAAAGCAATATATAATGTAGCTACAAGGTAAGTTATACATAAACTATAATCTATTTATTAAGTGCGTGAGAGGTTAGCACCTCTCTCTTGGGCACCTAGATATGTGGGAGGTCGGGAAGAAACACTCCCCATGACCCAAACAATCTATTTATTTATTACACAATGAAAAGACACAATTTCAACTAATAATAGTTAGAGAAACAACGACGGTAAAACACGAACGATTCGGAGACTATCAAACTTGATCCTTACTTTATAAAGGATCTAGCCAATCATCCAATTTAATCTAATATCAATTTATTCTCAGCGAACAATTGTCACTTAAAACTTCCTCCTAATAAATTCTTAATCACAATAATTGAAATATGATACCTGTTGTTGTTATTGTTTCCAATCCCCTTGGAGCAGGAAAGCCTACACCAAGTCCATTTGACCATTCCACGTAATAGTGTCACACACCAGGTCTTGCTGTTCATGCAACTGTCTGCAGGGACGAGCAGGTGAAGCAGGGAAAGAGCAGGGACAAGTAAAGAAAGACTTTACACCCTGCACAAAACATATGATACCTTCAGTAGCAATCTCACCTGATTCAAGTATATCTCCTCCCCTACTCTCTTTCTCTAAGCTAGAAAACTTCGACTATATATATAGTAAGCTAATTTGAATAGCACGATTTTCTTCTTCCGAAGGGTTGGTTGTGAATAACGCGAATTGATAGCCCAAAGATTTCCCACGAGGATTATTTGAAGGATCGCGTATAGGTCCGTCACAAGTGTAGTCATTTTAAGTTCACTTCTAAAATCATCCCATTTTATTAACAACGGTAAAAGCAAAATCTAAGTATCAATGGGAAGGATGTGCTTGATTATTTTTAATTATGTTATTAAAACTTGGAATGATAACAAACACCACTGGACTAACCATTACCTCAATTTTCTTTAGATTTGATAGATATTCCAATAAGAATCTAAATAAATAATTAAATTACCTATTGGCTTTCTTCAATATTAGCCTAAATAAACAATTAAATTATTATTAATGACGAACACACACACACACACGCAAGTTATTTTATGTAAAGTACATGTATAGAAAAATCCTAAAATTTTGGGCGAACCCAACTGCTAGTCACGCGCCTCCTAGTTTCAGAAACTTTGATTTATAAGAAAAAAATTTAGTTTACATTTATCATAGAATAATCTGACAACATTACACATTTAAGTGGATCGAAGTTATACGGAGAAAAAAAATTATTAATATTATCAGTCGCAGCCTACCTATGAGGAAAAATGTTCTATGGTAGGGAAATTAGGAGAACAAGTAATATAAAAAAAATTTTAAGTCAATTCCTATTTTGAATGGATAAATAGAATTTAGTCAAATAGAAATTTGTTAGTCATTTTAAGCTATTTATGTTTCTTAGGTTATTGCAAACAAAAGTTAGTATGGATTTGAAAATCTATTCCCTTGTTGATTTTTAATGATTATTTTTCTAGAAAAACCTGGAAAAAAACACGAAAATTTTTAAAATATCAACTTTA
>BMAV01000494.1:160078-232917 GCA_019973955.1 Trichonephila inaurata madagascariensis | reverse complement strand
AAAAATTACCAACATGGTCCCAAAATGATGCCAACTTGGCTTATCGCCAAAAGTTTCCATGAACCCCATATAATGCAAGGAACGTGTTGCGTATTTAATTTTAACATAAAATAAATAAAACATAGAATAATATAAACGTACTACACATCCAGATATAAATTATTAAACTATTTTAAAAATTCTAAAAAAATTCGTAACAATATATTTAGAGAGAAAGAGATTTTTTTTTCTATGGAATTTTAAAAAGGAAGGGGGGGAATTCCACCGAAACGATATTTAGCCCCACGCCAAAACGATCGTCTAAGGAAACATTACTGGTTCAATAGATATCACCTCCCCCTGCCCATGATTGGGAATAGGCGAAAAACGTACCATATTCGGGGTGAGCTGTGATAGTTGCGTTATTTTGAGTCGAGGTTTTGGGGTTTTGCTCATTCGTGCGTGCGGCTTTTGGTTACGTCTTTTATGCGTGACGGCTTTGTGGGTGCGCATCGTGTGTGACGTTTTTTTGGTTCTTCTTTTTTTGAGACGGGGGGTTGCTCATGTCTGACGGCGGTTCTTTGGGGGCCCCCGGACTGCTGCGGTTCTTTTCCTTAGGGTCCCAAAAAAGAAGATTTGTCCTGGGTATTCCGATCCGAAAACGAGACTTGTCCCCATGCCAAAAGATCGGCATAGCGGGGCTATTACTGGTTTATATAGATATCCCCCCAACCCCCGTTTTGCCATTGGAAACTTATTTTTTTTAGTTTTCCCCTGTTTTATTATTTTTTCTTTTATTAATAGAATCTTATACTTACTCATTTTCTTTTCCTTTTCAGCCTAGTGGAATAGGAAAATTAGAAAGGTTGGCTCAAAAATATTTTGGGTTTTGATTTTAGTTTTGCTAAGTTTGCTATTATACAACTGAGGCTGTTTTATTTTTGACTACACTGCCTTGTTTATTTCTATTTATTGCTTAACTTCTTCTTGATTTTTAAGTCATATCATTCATAATAAATGTTTGTTTAAACTGGCTATTTTAAAATACAGAATATGTATAGCCATTACATAATTTATGACATTCTATTATTTAATATTATACTAACTTGCTTATATCTCTATCCAACAGCACAAATTAAACGCTATATTGTGAATTCGTAGTCATATGTGTAATATATCATGATGATCATGATTGTCATTCAAAATATTAAATTTATTATATATTCTTTTTTATCACAAATATAATTCATAAAATTTTAACAGTGACGCAAATGAGTTTGGACTATTCCCCAAACATTTTGAAATTCGTTTATAGTTAATGCCATGTTGCCTAAGAGCTAATATATTTCCCCCCCAGCCCTGCAATATAATTAGAAATCACTTATTTAAACAACCATTTAGCTGTGTTGCGTTACCATGGAAATTGTATTTCTCTGTTCAGTTGTATAATGCAAGAAATTTGGCTCTTTTCCAATTTCATATTTAAACACAAACATTTTGGTGCGTAGTTTCTATTTTGCGATTCCCCAGCATTTTAACCACAAATCTAAAACCCAAAATTAAGGTAAATTAAATAAAATACGAATAAAAAAGGGGTATAAAAATTTTTCTCGGTACGGGTTTTAAATTTTCATCAGTTGAAAGTTTTCCAGTGTTATCTAAAATGGCTTTGTGAAGGAATCTAATACTATTGTTTAATAAAATTTGTTCTGTTGTTAAAAAAAATTTCAAGAAAATTAATAATAATCATTTTCTTTCTCCTTTCAATAAATAAAAGTAAAAAATTTTAGCTCATCCGCATATTTAATGTTCCGCATAGATTTTGTAAGGAATGGAAGGAAATATGTAGCAGATGAAAGAAGTAGAAAACAAAGACAATGGGCTAATCATGTGACGTCATGGAAACATGATAAATGCCTTATTTTTTCAGCTGTTCAGTTCATGCACTTCGTTGTTGCCAACGTTTGCTTCTTGCACATACTGTCTCTTAAAACGTACTTATTTGTCAAAAATAATAGCGCACAGGTACACAAAATACATTTTTTTAAAGTTTTTAGATTTCCTAGATGACATTTTTTTTTCATATCATCTGAATATCTTTAGCCAATTATGAAATTAGAAATCACAACAAAGTTTTAAAAATAGAGCAACAAGCACAAGTTAGTTTAAAGTCAGTTTCGAATTCAATGAAGGACACGTGTTTATCTTTATCATGTGACACTCATGAATTGAGTCCATTTATTTGGTATCGAAATCGCTTGGGATTCAAAACATCTCGGGAATGAAACTACAAGAAAAAAGAATAACATTGAACAAAAGAATAATTTGACGGTTTTGAGAAAAGAAAAGAGGAAAGCTTACAAAATAGATAAAATTTTCCATAACTCCATTAATAATATTAATGCAGCTTTTTATTTCTGCTGAAGTATCCATTGATTAGTGAAATATTCGAGTTATTTCATCCCATTACTTGATGATTGGCTGTTTATTAGAGGCACTTCGAGGCAACACTAACACTATAGGTAACGAACCTCATTATTTTGATCACAGTCAAATAACGAAACGATACCTAAGCTGACATCTTACTCTGCAAATTTAGAGCCTCGACAAGTTTAATCTGTATAAACAACTCTAATTGGAGGGTCTTTTAAGGTATCCTATATATATTCCACGTTCGGAACCGCGGTTTTAAAAAAGTGCATAAATTGGAAATTTTCATGATATTTAGTGTCACTTAGATTAGAATACATATATAAAATTGTTTTAATGATATTTTAACAATAAAAATTTTACTTAAATACAATATTTCGGCAAAAAATTAACTTAGAATAACCTTTTTTTTCAAAATGTTCTCCTTTTGTGAAAAATGCTTCTATTATAATAACATTTTGCCTGCATATATCTCAGACCTCTGCACAGAAGCGCAACTATGATTTTTGAAAAATTAACATTATTTTCAGAGTTACAACCATTTGAAATAATTATCGGCGTTTTTTTCTTAAAATTTCCCCCCTCTGTTGTCGTAAAACATGGATAAACCCACTTCTAAGTTATATATTTCAAAAATTCCTCTGTACAGAGGTCTGAGCTATATACAGGCAAAATATTGTTATATAATAAAAGCATTTTTCACAAAAAGGAAAAATATTGAAATAGGTATTTATGTTCCTTTTGTCAAAATATTACACTTAAATATTTTTATTGTAATACTATTCTTAAAACAATTTTTACTCTAATCTAAGTGACACTAAATATCATAATTTTGGGTCAACTTCACAACCAAGTTGACTCCAAGGTCCTAACACAATAACCAATTTTTTCAAACACTTACATATTTGGTTTTTCTTTAGTCGATACAATTACTCCCTCAATATTCTCATGGACAAATCACGACCCATTTTCTAGTGGACTGGCTTTATTTTTATCTACAACACTTTTACATTCATACAAAACTGGGCATGCGCAGTTGGCTGCGCAAACACAGTTCACATATTCTTTTGAAGGCAAACAATTCACTCCTACTTCTCTTAATTATACAGATGGCGTTTCTCACGCCGTGAACTGACATTATCCATTTATAGGCTTTTGCAAAATCACGGTTCCGAACGTAGTCGAATACCTTAAGGAATTCCCATTAAAGCTTCAATAGAAAATGTTCTTTTTTGTAACAAATTAGTGAAAATTAAAATTGTTACTGCTGAAAGCTGACATAAACGATGAATTACTCACATGCAAATTTTCTACTCTATAGTTTAGATAATAAATAAAATTAAGGGGTGAAATGTTTAAAAGCAAAAATTTTTATCTGACAAAATTTTTTACGAAAAGATTACGTTAAATAACAATAAAATCGTTGTACAATGATAATACTTCCCCTTTATTTTCAAACAAAACGATATTTAAAAGAATTATTCTAAATCTACCAAACTATATAGATATTGAAATAAAAATTACAATTTTTTCTTATTATTTAATAAACATATCAAAATCGAAAACAATTTAACAGATAATTTATTATTACACGTTTTTTACTAAAGTTTCAAATTAATTTTTTTTTTTTTAAAAATAATAACCTTTTAATGCAGCTATTTTGCACTGTTATATTATTAGAGCTTCTTTAAGCCATTCATAATTCGAAATTTCTAATTGGCGAATGGATACAAACGATGAATCCTCACTTGTGGTCTATATATTTGTTTCCAAATATATTTAATCAAAAATCTCTTTAAAAAGAATCTCATTCCAGTAAATATTATTACGAATTTTGTGTAAATAGTGTAAATAATTTGTATTTGATTGTTTAATGCATTTATATTACTCTATGTGTGTTACATTTATTTCATGTTAAAATTGTGCTACTCACAAGCAATGCCGCCCCTTACGTTATAATGGCGATTCAATGAGAACTTGGCGAAATCTTGTGGGTAGAGCCAAGTTGGCATCTTTTTTGGTGACCAAGTTGGCGGCCATTCGTCTGGCGACCATGTTGGCGAGGTTGGGAAACCCCTCTGGAATCTTGTAGAAGTGGTGGATCTCTCCACTAGTGTCACGTTCAATGACACGAGCGGTTATATTTCTGGAAGTTTCTATCGGCCTATAAAAAGATGTTTTCGCCGGTACGGCGATCAGTCTAATTTAACCAGCGAAGGTGAGGATTGTTTTGACTAGCGTTTAAAGCTTGGCTGTGCTTTGAATAATTTTTTACATACATGTTATTTTTAAACACTGGTGATTGTGTTTGATTGCTGTTGAAGGTGTGAAGACATTCGGAGGTTTACTCTGTGAATATTGCTGCTAAATTTTGTATTTAAAGGATTGGATTTTTGTTAATAAATTCGCATCGCTCTTGAAGAACTGTTTATTTTCTTTGTGATTGTTTTGCATAAAATCCTCGAACCCTCGGATCTACGTAACAATATATACAAGTAATACATTAAAATGTAGCTGTTCTTACGTGACGTAACTGAAATTAGGCAAATTATAGTTCCATTAATTAATACTCATTGATGAAGAAAACCTTTTTAAATTTTGTGTGTGTGTTCGAGTACGTAACACCTTTGATGCGTGGACGCATCAATAAGTTCAAATATTATATGCGCCAAAGTAATTTTTTAATATTCATGTTGCTTGAAGTAAAGAATTACTTGTTTATACGATTTTTCTTTGTTGTTAAAGGATAGTAGATACTAGTATTGTGTGTGTGGGTGTTATTTAAACAATTCAATCAAGTTGGTATTTTCCAGGATTTATTGATAACATGCTATAAACTTAAAAAAAAAAAGCAATAATCTTAACCAAATTGAATTACCAAGTAAATTAAACTGAAAATATGCTATAGAAAAACCCCAATGTTCGGGAGAAAATCCTAGAAAAAAAACGGCACACCTAGTATTACCGAAGCCAAGATCAAGATTTTAAACAGAAAATATCCTAGGTAAGCAACAGCACCCAGACGCGCTGAAGAGCTCAGTTCAAGATCAACACAGTCTTTCTATAAGGAAAACGTTTTCAAAACTCCATATGTTACCACATTGTTGTTGCCAACTGTGTGACTTTGTTCTTTACAATAAATAAAGCTTGGTTGGATTCTAAGTTTATTTTAATTCACAACAGTGAATATGACGAGGTCGACACTTAAACTGGTACCCTATTATTCACAACATTCTTTAAGTTACACCTTGTTAACTCCTCGCTGACTTGTAAAATTTTTAAGGGCATTGTGAATAAACACAGTCGTATAATTTCGTAAAATTTGCCAGAATGTTGGTTTTCACATTAAAGATATGACCAGTTTTCTGGTTGATTGGTTAATGTCGTGTCCTTTGAGAAATCAAATGAATCCATGTGTGTAAATCACAGCTTTTGCCAATTCCACAATCTTTTCACCATACAACTCTTCCAGGGAAAGAAATTCCCTCAAGCTTTGCAGAGCTGCAAGTATTGCCGGACAGATGAAGATGTGTTCTAGAGAAAGTTCCGTTTGGGGTCCTTTCTACATGATTCTAGTACCATCTCTTTATATTAATTTTCATTCCTCCAAAGTGGCGGGTTCTCAATATAATAATGATCTTTATAATTTTCTCTGTTGCATCTCTTTCTCTGAAGTTGTTTCCGTGTCCTTCCCGAAGGGAAGGAAGAAATGTTGCCAGAGCCTGAGAAAAGTTGGACTTCTACACGATAGATGTCGACACCACCTACACAGTTTAAGCATGGGCTAACGGGTAGCGAAATATTCTCCAGCATCCTGCCCCCGTGATTTCTACTGCGACTACCCAAAGGACTTTCGTACCTACTGACTTAACGACACTATTTTTTGTGTTACTCGGGGGATCGGAAAATCGAACCCAGGCCCTCAATCTGAGTCCAATGCTCTAAACCACTAGAACTCCCAACCACCCGGCCCAACTTTTTTTAATCGTGAGGGTGGCTTTCTTATTGTATATTTTGCATATATTGACACTTTTATTTTAAAAAATTTTGCATTTAAAACCCCGAAAAAAAATGGTTCTGATTAGGGAAAAGGAATATATTTTTGGACGCCAAAAACAAAAATGTTTTACTTTAAAATTTCAAAATTTAAATTCTTTGGGGGAAGATTACGGAAAAAACCCCGGGCTAAAGGTTGCGGGGAAAACACACCCCTTTTATTGTTTCCTTTAGTTATTTTTGTAAACTGGGAAATTGCTTAAAAATTAAAAGTTTCCTAATAGAATACCTTAACAACTTTTTTAAATTTTTCTGTTCATAATTTTTTGAATTTTTTAAACCCTGGTATTGGGGAAAAAAAAAATTCCATAGTAATTTAGCAAAAACAAATTTTTGGGGGGAGAAAGGATTATTTTAAATCAAAGGGGGGGGGTTTTTTTGCTTTTAGTTAGAAATGTTTTTACTTAAAAAAAAAAAAAATTTGGTTTAAAACAGCAAAAATAATTTTTTTAAAAATTTAATCTAAATTCAATGTATTCTGAAAAGTCATCCAAACCAAAAAAAAAGTTGTCACCCAATCTGCAACAACGAAGTCCACTAATATTTTACTTTAATTTGAATTACACGTATAACTAAAAAATTTATAACTATATAGTGCAAAAGGTAATTTTTTCAGTGCAAATAGAGTTTTGTGTTGTTAGTATTTAGTTTTATTATGTTCCCACAATACTCCCAAGTCAATATTATTTGACTGCACGTCTATAACTCGTTGAATACTTCTTTAGAAAAAATGGCACGTTGATCCATAAAGGTTCGCCACCCCTGATCTAGAACATCATATAGAACAGTTTTCTCTCAGTAGGAATTAGCAACCCACACAGGCAAGCCCTTTTTTCCAATCAATTTCTGTTCCATAACTTCAAGGCAGCGAATAGAGTGTTAACTCACTGATTCTCTCTTTTAGTCCACTAATCAGGAAGCTCCCTCTCAATCCAGACCTCTCCACTTCAAGGCCCAAATACATTTCGATATGAGATGGAGGAACGTTTAGATATCCATTTTCCAAAGATGTCAAGCTTTCAGTTTCTTCAGTAGGAATTAAACATTTTCGCCTGTCACTTGATTTAAAAGCATAACTATCCGTGTTTACACATTACGTCATTTTGATTAATTTTATTCTGTTCTATCAAATTTTAATTTTTCTAGCGAGTTCATATCGGTTATGCGAAGTCCATGCAAATACGTTGAAACTGAAAATAACTGCATTTCCTGGTTTCTCGCAGTGAAGTCTTGAGAAGATATGATTGTTTAGATAAGAAGAGTTTAGATTAGAGGAAGAATTAATTGAGTAGCTATCCCATGTAGAATACGTTATAATTCTGTGATTATAGTCGCAGATGTTGATAGAGATAAAAGGCTCTGAATTATGGTAAGATTTAGAATAATAGTTTTGCAACTTGCCTCTCTTATCTCCATTATTTATAATTAATATATTCCATTTACTTCAAGTAGAAGTTTTCTATTGTTATTCATCTCAAATACGTTTGCTGAATAAAATAAGATTTGAATTCTTAATCTGATTTCTTGGAAGTCCTTCGCAGAATCATTTTCTGAGTAAATTATAGAATATGATATGCGCATGGGACTCTACAGCTATATGTGTGGGTGTTTAATAGATTCTATCTCACATTGATGAAATATCCCATTCTATGAGCAGCATAATTCAATGTGATTTATTCATAGAAATATAATCTTGAGAACAATTTTCTAACTCGATATTAAGTAACAACGTATCTTTAATTTTTAGATATTTGATTTAAAATGTTTTAAAAAAAAAAGTTTATGCAGAAATATGATGTATTATGTTAGCAATATTATTCACATTTTAATAATCATTAAAAAGAGATTTATATCCTTTTTGAAGCTTATAATTGTTTTAATTAATTTTTAATTAATTTTACTATGTTTACAAAATATAGTATACCTGTTTTTCAGTAAAATCTTAGAATATAATTTCTTTAAGAAATTGTAAAATTTTGTACTTTTTATAATTTTTGTTTTGTGTGTGTGTTGTCTTTTTTAAACATAAAACTATTTTTAAAATATTAGCCTTTATTTAGACAGAAAAAATTAGGTTCACTATATGCACAGATATCCTGGATATAGAAGTATAAAATATTTGGAACCACATAGTACAAATTTTTTTTAAAGTATACCCAATTACAAAAAAATACTTTTGTGAAAAGGTGAACAAACTAAAAAAAAGTATACGTAATATGAACAAATATATATTTTTTCTATCAAATGAAAACAAAATTAATGGTTTATATACACAAGAACTATCCTTTTAAAATATTTTAAAAGAAGCATGATCATTTGTTTAAATTTTTATTTATTTTATTTTTTATAATTTAACATTATTTTATCAACGAACATATAAGTGTTATATATTTTTAGATCCCAAAAAATACACACAGACAAACACTATTTTTTTAAGACTAAAAGTGAAAAATCGAATCTTTAAACGTATGTGATGTGTCTAGGTACCTTTAAAAGTATTTACGAGGTACATTTATAACAGTGATTTGTGTTTTGAAAAATCAACTTGTAAAAATATTTTCTTTGAAAAAAAAATATGTGTTTAGAATTCTGAAAAAAATGTGATTATTATGCAGACGATAAATTAGAAGAGAGTATAGTTTACTTTAAGATTTTGAGAATTATGGAACCATTTTTATACAGTGTTCGAACAACAAAATGAGTACATCAAATAAAATTTAAGGTTAAAAATGTTAAATAGAGAGAGAGAGAGTATAATTTCCTTATAGAAAGTGCATAATTATCTTAAAATTTTCTTTCCGATTCGGTCTTTTGAGCAGTGATCCTCAACCCCTGTCCGCGGACTGGTATCGGTCCGTGGATCAAATGGTGCCGGGTCGCCTAAAGAACATTTAACTATTGCCATTTTATTTAAAGTGGTACATTTCTCTCGGATTTGCGCAACTTTCCGCAAAAATCACTTTATATTCTACGTTAAATAACTTTTATTCATTTTTGGTGTAACTATATTTTATTCTGAAGGCATATTTATAAATGTAACTAAATTAAAATAGTTAAATCAAAACAATCTAAAATATAAACAATCAACGTGTCCCACCCTCAGCGGGTCGCGGTAAAATTGTCAAACGTTGACCGGTCCGCAGCGATAAAAAGGTTGCGGAGCACTGTTTTTGAGTATTAAGATATTTAGAATACTTTTAACCCTTTATCGACCGCATTATGATTTACTGTAGTTTTTTACATGGGATTTTTTTTTTGAATCACTACATTCAAATTAAGGGATATACATAAACAAAATACTCAACTTTGGGAAATTTAATTAGTTACAGCTAATTAATTAATTAAAGATATTCAAACTGTAAAATTAATTATATACACTGTTCACTTAAAATAAATAGTCAAATAGTTTTCTAAGGTCTTACTTACATACAAAAAATAAGACACTTAAATTTTGACATTAACTATTTTTTCGGGACAAAAATGATAATCCTCGCAACCCGCTGAAAACGCCGTCTGATGAAAGCACAATTTCTCCTATAAAACTGTTCGACTTTCCCGCTAAAATACTCATCATAGAACCCGTACTGTCATATATCTTGGAAAAGTAGATTTCAAAGAATATTCCTGCTAAATATCGTCAGAATATTCGTAAAAATGGTTATTCTACGTAATTTTAAAGTGAGTTGTACTTATAAGTACCGTCGGACAATAAAGGGTTAAACGGGAAGTAAATTTTTATTTCTTAAATGAGGGGAATATTTTTCGACGATTTCTTTTGAAAATTATTTCCGTAAATGATAAAAATTTTCTATGTATAACACAAATACTTATTAAAGATTATTTCGAAGGTTTTCCATATTTTTAAAAGAACTTAAAGGATAAAATTCTAACAAATATAGTGTTTATAGCATTTTAAATATTTTTTTTCCACAGACAGAGTTATCCCAAACATATTTCACAAAATATTTAAAAAAATTTTACATTAGTAATGTATGAATAATAAGGTGACCAGTTTTTTTACAATGAAAAAGGAGGACGAGCGCGAAAAATTTAAGAAAAAGTTACAGTGTAAATATTTGTGAAAAAATTTTTTTAATTCAAATAAAAATACGGTAATTACGCTTGCATTCCTTTTAATTATTTACTTAAACAAATATTTTCCTATTGATTTTTTTTGTCAATATATCATTTTCTAATACATCGGAAATTTCAGAGCAAGAAATATCCTTTATATTGAACTTTACAGTAAGTGCTACAGCTTCAATCTATCCAACATTCATTCTTGATTTCTCACTTGTCCAAAAATCACTACCAACGGAAAAAAACTCTTTCAATTTCTGCATTAGTTCCAGACCAGCACAATGTAAATCGAACAAGAATAACTAAATTATCATACGGAGAGTTTTCATTTTTGAAATGGTTAAGAATTTTCACCCATCTTTTATCAATTTCAGCATGCTGATTTATCAATTGTTCTAATTTATTAGAATTTAAATATACATTCAGTCGTCTTTCTTCTTCAAACAGACCACTGTCATCGATTTTAATATCAGGCATTTCTTTCGATTAAAACTCAATACAATTTTCTGTATCTGCTCAATTTACTTGAGATGAAGTCAAAAAACACCATTGAAAACTTTTATTTCCTGTGATATTTGTCTCAGATCATTCTTCGACATATTGGAAATATATTTGTTTTATCTCTGAATGAAGTTTAACAGATCAGTTTTAAAATATTGAAAAGGAGAACAAGTAGGAGGACACTTTTCGAGGAAGGACAGAACCTATAAAAAAGGGGGACTATCTTCCCTTAAGGAGGACGTTTGGTCATCTTATGAATAATAATAAAAATAATTAGTATTCTCCACTATTTTTTTTTAAAAAAATCGCGCATTTAAATAAATTATTCTTATTCAAGAAATTCTCTAGATATCTAGTAACAGCGAGTTTCGCCAGCAGTGACATTCAAATTTAATCGTGAATTTAGTACTTTTTTCACCTAAGATCAGCTAGTGAAACAACAAGGAATTATATTCATCAAAGCCAATTAAGCCTCGCGTATAGAGTAATATAGAAGTTAGAGAGTGAAATATCATCTTACACATTTTTCTCTTATTTCTTTGTCTGATTGAATAAAGAAGGATTAAAAGGTTTGATGAAATGTTCGTTGTCACACATAACTGTTCTCTTATATAGCTCTAGATAAATGTTAAATCTGATTTACTCCTTAGATTCTTTTATTTTATTAAATATTAGGTTGGGGAAAAAGAAGTCCATTATTTTTTCGGTAGATGACTGAAGTATCGATATCTTGTGAAGTATCGATCAAACAATTTCAAATTTATGCTCGTTGTCAAGATGACATTTTCCACTAAAAAATTATTTTGCTTTTTTGTTTGAAGTTGCATTCAGTTGTGAGGTTACAGGGTGTTAAAATGGGGGTAACAAAGAAAATTTGGTTCATTTTACAGTTTTCTTTTGATAAAGGAAGGCGAAATTACCCAGAAGCCGAATTGGTTGAGAATTGCGAATGGTGTATATGATGCCGATACTGTAACAGCTAATTACGTGCAATTTTGGTTTTGTCGATTCCGTTGAGGTATTTTTGAAGTTAAAGATGCATCATCGAAAATGTCGATATAATCACAGAAATAATCGAAGGTGACCAGCATGTTAGTAGTCGTAGCATCACCCAGGAGCTAAAGATCGACTATAAAACAGTTTTAAATGACGTGCAAGGTTGGATTCAAAGAAGCTCCATGTTTGGGCGCCACACCAATTAACACCAAAAACATGATGGATCAATTTCCCTCTGCGAAGCCTTGGCCAAAACGGAATGAAATCGACCTGGCTAGCTAAGCGGTTGGTGACTGGGGATGAGAAATGGGTCCCATATTACAATATTGTACGAAACGATCGTGGTCAAAGTGCGGTGAAGCTTGGCAGCTCAAACGGTGGCAAACCAGAACTAACAGCCAGGAAGGTTCTGTGTATTTGGTGGGACTGGAAAAGTCATTTATTAGGGTGCTTCCACATGGCCAAACACTAATTTCCAGTCTCTACTGCCAACAACTGGACCGTTAGAGCGCTTAATTGACCAGAAATGGCCAGGGTAATGGCCAACAGAGAGGTGTTGTGTTTCCATCAGGGACGACACAAGAGCCACACACTTCCTGTAGTGAGCTGCTTCTTGAAACTCTGGGAGCTTGGCTTGGTAGTTTTAAAGCATCCATCATATAGTCCGGACCTGGCACCAAGCGATAACCACCTTTTTCTCTCATCGCAAAACTTCTTCAGTGATAAGAAATTGGTATCAAGAGAAGATTGTGAAAATCGATTACTAGAGTTTTTCGCCAATAATGGCCAAGATTTCTATTATAGAGGCATTATGAAGCTACCTTTAAAATGGCAACAAATTATGCAACAAAACGGTGCATATTTGATCCAAATCGAACAATCGGAAGAGTGTTAAATAAAGTCTTGATTTTCATGCAAAAATTATGGATTTCTTTTTCCCCAACCTAATATATTTTTGAGATTTTAAATTTCGGAAACACAAATTAGGTATTTGAATAAGAATTATCAGCAAACTTAAAGGAATATTAATATATAAAATTACTAGCCGTTACCGACCCTTCGCAGGGGTATTTCGAGGGCCGCGGTAGTGGTCAGGTATCGGATCGTGGCTGGCGTAATGTCACGGTTCGAGCCCAGTACCACTAAGACCTACAATAACAGGGGCGATTTATGTCAGAGATCCATCGAGGAAGCAAACGTCCTTCCGTTGATTGTGGTGTGGTCGTTAGGATAGGGGGTACCAGCTCAGGTGTCATCCTCGTCCTTGACCATGCTTCAAAGGTACACGATGTCCATGCTTAAAAACCCTCGTGTATCTCAACACAGTACGACACTAATATTTACTCACTCAAGTAACGGTAACAGTTATACAAACGTGGAATTTTGAAAACTATATTATCCCTCATAATAAATTGAACAGAAAATATTTTTGAAGTTACATATAAAATAGAAAACAGTCCCCTTTAAAAACAGCGCTGGTGGAGGGTGACGTCATCTCCTATGACCTTAAAGCCCGTCTTTCAACCGCCTGCCGTATCTCGACGGAACGAAGGGGTATATATTTCAGCACAACTAACAAGGATTAAAGGAATAATATTTTAAAGTCAGATTTACACATGATACCTCTAAGATAGCGTAGGTTTACTGAAAGGAAGTTTTAAATAACCACTTGGAAGAAAGTAAGAAAGGTAGAGAGTTTGAAAAGCAAGATCCTTGAGGGTGAAGTTGCCACACTAAACGCGATCAAAAACTTGCATGGCGTGGGGGAGGGAATAGTGGAATTGAGTAAGAATCTTTCAAAGAAGACAACTAGTGTAGTAATAAAGCTCATAATTTTTTTGAATTCGTATCAAGACATTCTCATCCTTTTCAGAGCTGGGAAGTGTTGATACGAGTGATTAGAAACTGCCCTTGGTCTCTTAATCACTCGTATCCTTTACTATCTCTTCTTCAGCTTTTCTTAGAAGAGCTAGGAATAGAATTGTCGTAAGCAGAGATTTCCCTGATAGATTCATTCGAAATCTGTGGCAACCGGTTGAAGAAATTTTCTGATTGTTTTTTGATGAAATCAAGAAGCGGCGGAACATAAGATCTTTATGCAAGACTTCGTTCCTGACAAACCAAGGTGCGTTTGCTGCTCTACGCAGTTGAATGTTTGAAAGGTGTGCAATCTTTTCAGGTGAGTAACTGCCACCCCTTTACTCACTCACTCGTTGGGTATCTCATGATATTTTATGCGTATATATGCTGTTTATATATATAATATTTCAGCGACCCAGTAACGAGAACTATGGAATTCAAAGTCTTTATTGTGAAGTACGGGTTTTTTTTTCTTTCTATATAGCAGGGGTGACCATACTTTTTGGTATCCGTGGTCTACTCCACATTTAAAATCGAGCGGTCTGCAATGGCAGAGAGCTAAATTAACGTAACAGTACATTTTTTTATATATTTATTTTCGGTAACAAGAAAAATGGTAAATTATC
Source organism: Trichonephila inaurata madagascariensis (assembly GCA_019973955.1). Taxonomy (NCBI): domain Eukaryota; kingdom Metazoa; phylum Arthropoda; class Arachnida; order Araneae; family Nephilidae; genus Trichonephila; species Trichonephila inaurata. The sequence continues at coordinate 218,389 of BMAV01000494.1, read as the reverse complement.
TAATTTCTAAAAAACTTAATATTAATATTTACAAAATATAAAAATTTACTGACGAAAGAAATAATCAAAGTATTCATACATCAAAAATTGACCATCTATTCACTTCATTTTAGTTGAAATTTGGATATAATCTAAGCATCCCTTTGTCAAGTTTAATTCTCCACAGAAACGACAAATTCATTGTATTACTTTGCACAGTTGTTTTGGGTTTTAAAGCGTAAACTGTAGTAAATTTTTATTTTATATAATTCATTAATTCATAGTCATAAGTCATAAATTAAATTGTTAACATCCGAGGTTATTATCGGGATTTTCGCGCGGACTACCTAAAATAAATTCGCGGTCGACGTCTTGTGTGGCCACCCTTGCTATATAGAAAACTCACAGGACAACGTCGATATTTAAATAGGGGGAAAGTCAGAAGAGATAGCAAACAGGCAAATTCCCCAAAAGCCATGTGGCCGCGGTAGCTGAGTGGTACAGGTATCGGATCGTGGCTGGCTTTGTCACAGTTCGAGGCCGTACTACTAAGAATCCTCGTGTAGGGCAACGATACGCATAAATCTGTCGAGAGGGTGAAACGTCCTCCCGTTGGTGTGGTAGTTAGGAAAGGGGGGTGCCAGCTAAATTGTCATCCACGTCACTTGACATGGTTCAAAATTACGTGGTCCGTCGCCAAAAGCCCTCATGTAGTTGAACAGTGACTGGCTCCTAGGAGAGAGGGCAAAGCCTATATTATATTATGGTTTTGCAGCCCTTTCTATGATTCAGCTTGGGGGCGCAAACATGACTTTTTCAGGGGAGGAGATAACATTCTTCGTTACGCCACTGAGGACAGTCCTTCTTTTATAGGTTCTGTCCTTCTTTTATAGGTTCTGTCCTTCCTAGAAATCTGTCTTTCTACTTGTCCTATTTTTCAATATTTTAAAACTAATTGGTCAATCTGTGTATTCAGAGACGCCAGGCCGAACTATTATGCGTCATGTGCATGCAGATACAGCCAACACCTCCTAGAAAACTGTGTTGAGTTTTTATCAAAGAAATGCCTGACATTAAAATCTATGACAATTGTCTGTTTGAAGAAATAGAAGACTGATTGCATATTTGAATTCTGATAAATTGGAACAATAGGAAATCAGCATGTTGAAATTGATAAAAGATGGGTGGAAATATTTAACTATTTCAAAAAAGAACATATTCAATATAAAAATTTAGTCATTCTTGTTGAATTTACGTTGTGCTGCCCAGGAACTAATGCAGCAGTTGAAGAGTTTTTTCAATTGGTAATAATTTTTGGACAAGTGAGAAATCAAGATTGAATGTTGGTACTTTAACTGTAGCACTTACCGTAAAGCTCAATATGAAGAATATTTCTTGCTCCGAAGTTTCCGATATATTAAAAAATGATATATTGATAAAAAAAAAAAAGTCCTTTTTTCAATGGAAAAATACTCGTTCAAGTAAATAATCAAAAGGGATGTGTAAGCATATATGTAGTGTATTTTTATTTGAGTTCATAAAATGTTTCATATATTTACGTCGTAATTTTTTCTTAAAATTTTCATCCTTCTTTTCATTGTAAAAAAATTGGTCTCCTTATATATATAGATTGGAATAAATATGAAAATTTTGTCTTCAAATTCTATTTGTTAAATAGTTTTATTCCAATGTTTCTCAAATTTCAATCCACAAATTTACATGAAAGCAAAGAAATAAAGCCATTTTCGGTTAAAGTTTTGAAGTATTTAAAATGTTACACGAAAAGCGAGAAATATTATTGTAATTAAATAACAAATGTGCTTTCAGAATGTCAAGATAAGATTTATTTTTTGTTTTTTATATGGAGATGGAACTGGATTAAAAAATATATTTATTTAGTGATTATATATATATAAAAGGTAAACATTTATCTCTTATTTAATAAGCCTTGCACTCTCGTAGTGAGTGGGTGTTTATAAACCTCACATTCTAAAGTAACGTGAGAGTCATTGGCGATGAAAGTTGTAATTTTGAAGATACGAGAGAGAGAGAGGATGACACCTGTGCTGACACTCTACTCTCCACTATTCCACAGCATTCCAACGTGCAGAATATAATCTACATCAGATTTAACGTTTACACAGGGGCTCTTTAGAGATATCAAGACTCGAACCCGGGATTAGCCATCCCCGGCCGTGAGTTCATAACAATGACCAGTAGGTATGTGCTCTTATAGAATTTGATAAAAAAAACAAGTAATATAAAAAAAATTTTTAAATCAATTCCTACTTTGAATGGATAGATAAAATACTTTCTATCAACGATTGAAAATTTGAACAAGATATATATAAATATATGACATGTTTCGAGTCAGAAAATCAGTCTTAATTTTAAAATAGGATCTTTATTCAATAAATTTTCTACAAGTTCTGACACTGAGAGAAAAAGAACGTCAAAGTGAAATCTAAGAGTTTTCACCACTTAAGCCAAATGTGTGAAGTATCTCGTATTTTAGGATATATACTTAAAAGTTAACGCTGACATATAGGGCTATTTTAAATATAATGATCTGGGATTAGAAATGTTTAGAGGTTAAGCCATCTGTTTCGGAGAAATGATTGGGTGATTAATTTAATACTTGAAGATGTGCTGGAAAATAAAAGTTAAGTACTATATAGGAAATTTAATTTTAAATCTAATTTAATTATCCTTGGAGAGAGTGAATTAATAGTAGAAATTGAAAAAAGAACATGATTTGTCTGCATTGTTGTAACGATGCACACCCGGTTTGGTTAGTTTGGCTGAAAAACCAGTTTTCGACGCTAACTGTTGACATTGTTTTAGCAGTTACATTGTTACAACAATGGAGACTAATCTAAGTTGACGTTGAAAACCGGTAATTAATTTAATTGATTTACTTTAATTAATGAATTAATATTTGAAAAAACCGTATTAACATCAAGTGTCATCCATTACAAGTTTTAAAAAATATTTATTTGGATTTAATTGGATGTGAATAGAAAGTACATATTTTATTAACGATTGAAAATTTGAACAAGATATATAAACATATATATATATATATATATAAAGAGAGAGAGAGAGCTAATAGTAGAGGAATTGAAAAATGTCTTCAATAAAAAAAAATTTTAAAAAACCCTCATACATTCATTTAATTTAAGGTTATATAATAATAAAAAAGTACAGTGTGTGAGAGATAAAGTTGAAAATTATGAATAATGAGTAGCAATGAATATTGCTTTAAATTAATTCCATTTTTAAGCAAACCATTATTTACTATTATATTACGTTTTGAAAATAAATGGTATATTTATTCAAATAACCTATAAAAGTACCCGAGACTAAAAAAATCACTATATAATTAACAGTTCATAGAAGGAAAATGAAAATAGGACTTAAAATTTGCAAGTTTTATTTTTGAAAGCGATATTATGTAGCGCGCATCCCTTACATAATATTTCCTGGCATTGTATTGATTTTGTTGAAATTTATGCAGACTATTTAGAAAATGCACTACCTAATCGTTTCTTGCAACATTTGTACTGACGAGTTACCATGGTTACCAATAAATGTTCAAGCAACACGGTCTGAGGAAATGGTTTCTAAAAGTTAAGTATTATTTATTTTTAACATACTATATAAGTTCATAAATATCTCTCTGATTTTAAAATATTTTCAATTAAAAAAAAAAATTCATATAATTTAAAGTTTTATGACGCATTTATGCGTATAAAATTTTTTAAGCTAAGTTCGTATCCAAATGATATAATACAACTCATAAAAAAATATAGTCGCCTTATAATATTTTTTCATTTCATAAAATTATAAATAGTAGAATTGTGTGGATTATTTTAATTCAATTAATCTTTTAAAAACCAAATCAAGCAAATGAATAGTTATTGGAAATTAAATTGTTTTATATATGTCGTGAATAAGGATCTTTCTTATAGAATGAAAAAACTTCTATTAATATTCTCTCAATTGTGCTTCTTAAATTTAAATTATTAATTTTTTCAGTTTTGTTTACTATTATTTAAATTTTTATTTCCCTTAAGGGAATATTAATGATTTATGTAAAAGGCCTTATACATTATCTTCAAAAATAGTATCGTTTAAGGAAAACACTTTTCTCTTTAAGTATCTATATAATATGCGATAAAACAACTGACGTTTTACAATTTTTTTAAATTTTAAATAGTAGTGCACATTGTTACGAATTTTGTGTAATGAATTTTTAAAGTAGCATAAATAATTTATAAATAGAGATGATACGTTTATATTATCTCTATGTTGTATTTATTTTATGATAAAATTGTAATATTCGTAAGCGCAACTCCGTTCCTTACATTACGTATAATGGCTATTCAATGGGAACTTGGCGATAGAGCCAAAAGTTAGTATCATTTTTGGCTACCATATTGGCGAACTCCCAACCTTTCGTTTCTTTGGAAATCACTGGAGAAATATACTAGTATCACACGATCTATGACGCAAGCGGATTTTTCGAGAAAAATTCTTTAGGCCTATAAATAAGGAATCACTCCGATACTGAGTTTGTCTTGTTTTGACCGTTGCAGAGTCAGTATTGTTTTGACTAGCCAGCGATTAGCGATTAGTGAAGAGTCGACCAGCGATTAGTGATTACTTCGGCTATTGAATAGTATGAGCGAGTGCTTGCGAATAATCTTTGAACATACTTGTAGCTGTGTTGGAGCACCGTAGAAGGTGTGGAGGCTTTAAGCTTTATTAAGCAAATTTGAGTCCTGGATCTTGTATTTCAACAATTGTTTTTCGACAATAAATTTCCGTCGCTGCTGAAGAACTGTCTTGATCTCTTGCCTTGAACGCCGATCTACGGAAAATATTTTTTAATGTTACATATTTTACTTGATAAATTGCTTTTTTGTTCAGCATAAGACACGACAAACAGACATATAATAAAGAAACCATACATTTTATCTTTATTTCTATAGACTTATTTTTAATGACTATTAAAATTTTTTAGAGGTAAAAATCAATAATATTGGTGCATTTTGAAAGCTTTGTGACGAGCTCACTCGTTTTTTCATTAACATGTCCTTTTGGGTTCCTTGGGGCCAGAATAAATGTGTGGCAATTCTTTTCCAACCAACCCGAGAAGTAAAACGTGAAGGAAAGATTCAAATTAGGAAGCTTTTAAATAACAGAAGTTTAGAGTAAGCAGGGTGGCATTTGGTGAGTGTTATTTTAGTTCGTAAGGCAAGTGTGAAGAGTATTTCAAGGAGTTAAGGGACAGTCAAGAGAAGTTACCCGTGACAGATAGCCCTTAGTCAAGGTGCATTCCATTGCACGCCAATGAACCGCGAACCGCTACTTCAGCTAGGATCAGATAGATTGAGACTTCGTTGGACGATAATTTAGGAGTGACCATCTAAATATTCGGATCCGCGTTCGCATTGAAATTGAGCTTAGGCGAGTTAGTTATTGATAGTGGTCCGGGTTACGTTATTTCGTTATTATATATTGTGTGTTTAGCCACCGTAGATTCTCTCACATTTCATATTACTATCTAATCTGTTATTGGGGTTTACGTTAGATCTTAATAAAGTAATATTAAGATTATGGCAGCTTCTAGTTCTTCATTTATTCCTACACCTATAGCTCCCGCTGATAATCTAGAAGAAGGGCACCCAAGGGGGGCGCCCTTATAGCTTTATAAGTGTTGGGACTCTGTATTGAAATTTATCCAATGAACCGCAATGATTTAAGAGTACCAGGACATGCTCGCATGAGGAAAATGCCAAAAATAAGACTCTTTGTTTATGGGATATATATCTTTAAAAACTTTTAACAGAGTCTAGATTTTTGTGTGATGTTAATAAAGACATTTTAATAATTTAATTCAAAATTTATTATTATTTTTTTTTTGTTCTGTTTAATTAAAGTTGAACATAATTTTTGAGATCTCATAATACATGCTTATGTTTAAGGACCATTTTTAAAAAAAATATCTCTTAAAAATGTAAAATATTTTTTGCACATATATAAAACAATAAAACAAAATATAATGAACCTATTTTTTTAGTAAAATATTTTTTTTTAAAAATTATGAAACTTTGTAATTTTGGAAATTTATATCCCTCCCCCTTTTTTCACACATAAAAATATTTTTTTAAAAACTATGTATTATACTTCGACTAAAAAAACACAGGTTCACTATTAGTCCAGGTATCTATCCTGTGTAGAAGTATAAAAAATTTGGTACCCAGTAGTGCAATAGTTTTTTAAAAAAGTGTACCTAAAAGCAAAGAATTATGCTTTGGAAAAAGTGAAAAAACTAAACATTTGTAAACGCTTGTTTATATTTTTTTCAATAACTTTTTTCATACTTTAAAGTTATTTTATCAACGAACATGTAAGTGTTATACATTTTTAGATTCGGAAAAATATGCACTATTTTTTAATACTAAATTGATTAGCCATAGTCAATGCAACTCTATTTATTAAAAATTCTCAACAAAGACAGAAATTCAACAACCCAAGTTAAGAAATGCACCATTTGTTAAATGTCGGGAGCAATAGCGAAGTAGACGAAATACTAGAAGAATAAACAATAAATCGGATCACTTACGTCCAGGCAATATACCTTCTAACTCAAATCGACTTAATCTAATTTAACCATTAATTTGACCAAATCGTCAATCTTAATATTATTAATCAAATAAGCTACGAAGTGCTCTCGCTTAGCTGCATGTTAATCAATCACTGCTAACCTTCAGCAGTCTAACCTCTCTCTCTCGTCTAACTCGAAAGTTTAATCTTTAAATACAAGCCTTGATTTGCATAATCACACCTTCTTCTTCGGTGGAAAGTTTTCAACATAATAATTTTTTAAAGACCCATTATTCCCCAAGAGGACTATTAGTAGAAAGGACGCGAACAGACCCGTTACCATAGTTAAAAAGCAAATCATATATATAATTAAATTTGTCCTAAAATAATGTGACTAAAAATGATAACCGTAAATCTTTCATTTTCAGTGTAATTACTTCCCGAAAAACATTGGAATTATAAATTTCAAATAGATATCCATTCAGTAATTTCAAACCAGTAAATAAATGTTAATGCTTATTTCGAATATACATGTTTAACACATTAAATTTATAAATGAAACCGACAAAGCCAAATATCTCTCATAACTTCATTTTTTTTTTCTTTATCATCAAAGCATGAATGTAATATCCACTTCCAAAGTAAACATCCAGAAATACATTCAGTGCCGACAGAATTCAAATCAGGTTCGCTTATTACTCATTACACCCCGCCATCCAACCTTTAGAAACCAGAATATAATATTTCCATTTTCCCTTTCACACATATATGGCCTCTTAACTCTTCATCCCCCTTTAGAATCATCAGATCTCTTTGTGTGTTGCAACACCTCGAAAGCATCTTCCAGTAGGACAGAGATTCGCCAACTAACACAGAGTGCTTCATGCGATTCCAAGCGAACAGAAATGGAATTATGTCTCCGCGCGAAATGGAAGATTTAATACGGTGGAAAGTTCGAAATTAGAAAACTTTTCCGCTGGTGCGTGTGTCTTTGTGAATACAAAAGGTTGGTAAAGAGTTAACACTACTACAAAGTTTCAAAAGGTTTGTTTGTCTGTAAAGTATTGATGTAGTGTTTCCTTGCTCTGGGTTGTGTTATATTCCGTTTCTTAGTGTATAATGAGTTTCTAAAATTGAATTTTCGTGAGAGTAAAGAAGTTTTGTTCTACATATATTTCTTTCGTGTAAAGAAGTAGCGTCGTCTACTTTGAAATCTTTGGCGCGAAACTTATTACGAGTTTTCAAGCTCCCTTGATCTTGACGGTGTAGGAAATTTTATCGAAGATGGTAAGAAATGGATTTTTCTGATTGTTTGATTTCCTTCGTTTGAAAATATAAAACTAATTACGTGTACAAGGTTTTAATGATACAAAGGAATTTGTCTTAGAAGAAGTACAGGTTGATAGAATTTACTAATAATTCACTTTTTAGTTAGCTTTTTAAAGACGTTAATTACATTAAATTGATTTTTAGAAATAATGATTACCTTACGTATTTTAAAGTCAACATAACATTTTGCCTGCAAATAAATAGTATAAATTAAACAACTTCGTCGATAGTATTCGAAGCACGAAGTATATTTTGACGTTGTACATACAACTTAAGAGAATCTGAAAATTTAATGAATCAATGAAGAAACTATTTTTTTCCTTTTGTTTACTTAAGAACAGATATTAATTTAATTTGGCTGTTTGAGTAATAAAAAATATGATAAATAATACAAATTTAGATAATAAGTTTATTTAAGTAAGTAAATATAAGCTAATTTATTGAAAGGAGTAAATGTCGTTAAGGCTGTTTTCGGCAAAAGTACGAGAGCCTGAACTAAACGCGGAGCACATTTTCGACAGCAAAATGCCTCAATTTTCATGAAAATTTGCAACATTATAACTCATACATCTATTAACAATATAGGGTTTCTAAAATTTCAAAATATTCCTTAAATATTATTATTATTATTATATTTTCATTTTAACACGTGAAAGGATAGCTCATTTAAAATTACGGTATAGGAGAAAAACGCCGAACACATTTTACACCAGAAGAAATGGCTCAGCTCTGTCAAAGAAGTGAAGAATGATATAAAATATGTTTTTCTCTAAGGCAGCGCTTCTCAAATTGTGGGCGCCCCCTAGGGGGCGTGATAACCCTAGAAGGGGGCGCGAGCATATTGAAAAATCAAAAACAAAAGATTATTTCAAAAAATTATTAATTTTTTAAAAGTAAAGCGAACAAAATACATTCTGTCATATTAAAAAAAAATACATTTACACTGATATAATACACTTCTAAATGCATCAGTACTGCACAATGAACTTTATAATTATCTTAACAATACTAAAGAACAAGTTTCATAATTACGAGTGACCGCACCGCGCGCGGTTGGACATATATAAAATTATATGTAAAAATTAACACTTATTTGGATCATTTGTACGGCTTATAATTAATCCCTTAGCTGCAGATTAAAAGTTGCACGATTCACTCCCCAATGACACCGTTTTGCACGTATGCATGCATATGTGGTGTATTTGGGGGGGAGGGAGAAAGGGAAAATATGTAAGAAAATCTCCTCTGTGTGAAATAAGTAAATCCTTCTCAAACAAAGTTAAGGTCATTTTATTGCATTCCAAATTCCTCGAAATAATTTTATGGATAGTAGTGTACATATTTCGGAAAGACGTATATATACGTCCGGGGCAACTAACGCACTGGCTAAGTGAGACGTTTATATACGCCGGTGGCGAAGAGGTTAAAGTCGTATTGTAGCTTTGGCGTCAAAGTATCGTATTATCGAATTCAACACATTGTTATTGTATGGAGGGGGTCGCGATGAAAATTGTGATTGAATATTGGGTCGCAAATATTGAAAGTTTGAGAAGCACTGCTCTAAGCTAAGGGATAGTGAAGCCAGAATATAATATTAATTTTTCATTTCTTTTATATCTGAAAAAAATGTACCTAATTCGGGTTCTATTCTTTAACATTAACCGAAAACAGCCTTAAAAGAAAATTATTACTGCTCCTAAGAAACAGAACTTAATTGCAAGGGACTATAAACCGTAGACATAGATGTGTTATTATTTTGTTTTAGAAAAAGAAAAGAAGTAATGTGGTACAAAACATTTTATAAGAACCTTTTCTGAAGGAAATATTATTTTATTATATTACTTGTTTATTTTTCGGATTCTGATATGTGATTTTTTTTATTAGCTTCGCACTTCAAAACAACTCGAGGGCTGTAGGTGAGGAACCTTGTGATTTTGAACCACTCAAATGACGCTGGCGGTACCTGAGCCAGTATCTCACTCGCTCAACTTCCATGCCAACATTAGGACTTTGAACTTCGGCAGATTTAATGTGCATTAGCTCAAATATATGGTGGGTTTTTAACGGCACCAGGACTCGAACTCACGACATCGCCAGCCACATGTTCGTAACCATGATCGGTTGGTTATCAAGGCCGCTATTATTATTTAGAATTATTTATTACAATACGGAATGTTTTCAGTATAAACTCTTATTTAAAAATTTTTTTAATCAACTTGAAAATATTTCTGATATTTAATGCTTTACTCGATAATGTAGATAAAAGATATAGGTACTTACGTATTATCGCAACAATCGACAGCTCTATTAATAACTCGCCATGTTGGTAACCCGGATTTCCTATGTCTTACTTGCTGAGTTAGCAACCAGGTGTTTCGTTTCATATAATGTCGCCAATAGTTGTGATTGTGACACCTCAGTACCAAGAGATATCTCAAATAATTTCTCTATGATTTTTTTTATGGAAGAGATATCTCAAATAATTTCTATGATTCATCTATGGGTACATACATATTATCGTAACCTATTGGCGACATTTTACAAAACGAAGCACCTGTTTGCCAATTCGGCGCCTACCACACATAGGAAATTCGGGTTGCCAACTGGGCGATTTATTAGTAGAGTTGTCGATTGTTGCGATATTACGTAAGTACCCATCTATATATACCAAAATTTAAAACAATTCAGTTACAGACTACCAATTAGTATATCTATCGGAAAAATATATCACGCCATTAATATTTCTTAAGTTAAAAACTATTCGACAAAATCGAGGCTTCATCGAGTGATCTACTATCAAAGTGCATTTTCATATAGTAATCAACAACGAATTTTTCATTTTTCCCCAGATAAGTACAGAACAAGTCTAGAGGTTAAGGTCGTAAGTTCATGATCAATTACATTCAAATGGAAAACTTCTGGGTCAAATATACATTCCTTCGTAGATTCATCGAGTGAAACAATAAGAGCTGCTGCTCAAGAATCAAATCGCCATTAAAATCTTCATGGTATAAAATTTTGAAAATTATTATTTCCAAATATTATGTATATAATATTAAAACTTTCGTCCACATACTAAAAAATTATAAATACATACCCATATGAAATATTCACGTCCACATACTAGAAAATTACTAATACATACCCATATGTAAGAAATTATACAGCGATCAAAAAAGTATTCGACATGCAACGATTTCTGTGAATATAGACTTTAAACATCTTATTATGCAAAAACAACGAAACTATGTTTTGTTATTTGTTGCATATAACGTTCAATTTCTAATATAGAAGTTTATGTGTTTAAAAAAACAAATTTAAGAGCAAAAAACCCCTTTATAATTTTTCAAAACTAGTTTGGCAAGAAATATAAGTATTCGACATAGGAGGCTTTGATAAATATTTATACCGAGAAGCAAAATTACCATTAAGTGTGGTTGCAAATACACTGGTGTGCAAAACTTAAGCAACAATGTAAAAATTAGCAGATAGCCATGAAATTGCAGAAAAGGAGGTCTGAAGATCAGTACAGTGAACACGTAAGTCAGTAGAAACGTCATGCGTATGCAAATATCAGGGACAAAACGTCAGAAGCGATGTGAGCGTACGCAAAACTCGTGATGACGGTGCGCGCTGCTCAACAGTAGAATAAAATGAAGGACGGAGACGAAATTAAACATATTCGCTGCAAGTGCCAGGGAGTCAGTTCGTGAAATATGGCTAGAAGAAATCACCTGGACGATTTCACACGTGGAAGAATGATCGGAAAGCTGGAGGAGGGACGTACTGTCACCAATGTAGCTGCAGAGCTCGGAATCAACAAAAGTGTCGTTTCGCGCGTTTGGAAAGCGTTCCAAACCACAGGTACAGCTGTTAGCAAGGTTGGTGGTGGCCACCCGAGGACGACAACTGCAGGGGATGACCGATATATCATCCTGCAAGCGAAAAGAGGTCGACAGCAGTCAGCAAGCGCCATTTATCAGAAACTCTGTACAGCAACGGGTTGACAAGTGTCGTGGTTTACTGTGGCCAGACGCCTTCACAAAGGGGGCCTGTTCGCCCGCCGTCCTGAACGCTGCCTCCCGATGAAAGTTGGCCACCGAAGCCACCGTTTACAGTGGGCCAGAGAGCACAAAAGCTGGACAACTGATCAATGGAGTCATGTCCTCTTTACGGATGAGAGTCGGTTCAGTACCAGAAGCGATTCTCAACGCGTTTTGATTTGAAGAGAGATCGGGACCCGGTTTTATCCCAGTAACATCAAGGAAAGACACCGTTACGGTGGTCCTGGAGTTATTGTCTGGGGAGGCATTATGCTGAACGGGCGAACTGAGCGTCACATTTTCGACAGAGGGCCTGTAACCGGGGATCGCTATTGTGAGGATGTACTTCTTCCTTATGTGCGTCTTTTCCGAGGTGCCATTGGCCCAAACTTCATTTTTATGGATGCCAATGCATGGCCACATCCCACTATGGCTGTTGAGGAGCTGCTGGAAAGTGAAGATATCACTCGAATGGATTGGCCAGCGTGCTCCCCAGATTTAAATCCCATTGAACATGTGTGGAATGCTTTGGGGAGACGTATTACCACACACGCATACATCATCCGGAGAACAATCAACAACTCAAACAGATGTTGATTGAGGAATGGGCAATCCTACCTCAAGAAATGTTGCACCAGCTGGTTCTGAGTATGCGGAGACGGTGCGAAGAAACCATTGTAGTAAGGGGAGGGCATATACCATATTAAGAAACATCTGCTTGTTGTTCTTCTTGTTGGATAGACAATCATGAGTTACGATACTATGCCTTCAATAAAGCTTGTTTTTGTTTGATTCCATACCGTATGCGTTGTATTCCTTTTTCAGCGCCGATGCTTTCGTCATCCCTTTACGTACATAATACTCTCCCTCATTTCAGAATTTCATGTCTCTCAGATGATTTTTCGTGAAGTTATGGCAATAAACCCACCTGTTGCTTAAGTTTTGCACACCAGTGTATTTGTAATTCAAATCATTTTGACTATTTCTGACGGCATTTAGAAAGTTTTAAGAAGAGCAAGATGGGCCGAAAACAAGGAGAGCTGTCAGTGGAAATTAAGAATTTAATCATAATCCACTTTAAAAATGGTTTATCTGAAAACAAAATTTCTACTATTGTAAATAGGCCAAGAACAAGTATATACATTATGTAGTTAAAAAGTATAAAGAGCAAAAATCGCGGTGGATAACAAGCCAAGATCTGGTCGACCAAAAAAATTTTCCGAAGCGGCGGAGCGATGGCTTGTTCGTGAAATCAAAAGAACCCAAAACCAATGCATCAAATTTGACAAAAGTTACCAAGAATTATTTGAACATAGATGTTACGCCCCAAACTGTTAGAAATTACCGCATAATAATGAATTTAAGGCTAGAACTGCTCGAAAGAAGCCATATATGTCTAAAAAGAACCGGGTGTAAAGACTTGGAATTTGATAGAAAATATGTAAAGAATCCAGTAGAATTCTGGCACAATGTAATTTTTACAGACGAGAGCAAATTTAATTTTTTTTTGGATGCAAAATTATAGTGTACAGAAAGCGCAATGCTGTGTCGGAAGAACGAAATATGGTGTCGACAGTAAAGCATGGAGGAGGAGGTATAATGGTTCAGGGGTATGGCGGTTTCAGGAGTGGGTAATATTGTCGTAATTAACGGCATAATGGACCATCTGTATAACATAGATTTTAAAAGAAAATTTACGTGCCTGTGCTGAAAAACTGGGAATCGAGGAGGACCACCAGTTTTACCAAAACAATGACCCCAAACACTCCGCTCAAAATACAAGGCTTTGGCTGCTATACAACTGCCCCAAAGTTATAAAAACACCTGCCCAAAGTCCAGACCTCAACCCAATTGAGCACCTGGGGAACATATTGGGAAAAAAGATTAAGAGAGCGCCATTTTTCGAACAAACGTCAAATGGAGGAGATCCTTAGAGAGGAATGGTCAAAAATTGACCAAGAGGTGACAGAAAATTTGGTTAAATCGATGCCACAGCGTTTAAAAGAAGTCATCCATTGGAGAGGAAGAGCTACTAGATATTAGTTATATATTAATTGTATTATTTTCATTTATTTTTATGTCTTGTAGAATACTTTTTTTGCTTGTATAACTGCCTTTGAATGTAATAATGGTTATTTTGTTACTTTATTACATTTTAATGTATTACAAAAGATGTTGCATTTAATACTTAATGATTTTTGGCTTAAAATTAATAAAAATTGTTTTGCTTTTTATACAGCTTTTATTTATCAATTCAATATATGCAGAACTCTTCGCATGTCGAATACTTATTTTGGCCGCTGTGCATGTTGAAAGTAATAGCAACCGAAGTTTATGTATTCCATGGATACTTTTGTTTTCTTATAATCACTCAAATGATCAAAACGATCTCCAGATGAATGATAATATTTCGAAAACATACAAAAATCAAATACCTATTAAGTTCAACTAACGTTGATTATGCACTGCAACTCCTTTTTCTTCGACTGAAAAAATATATTTCGAATCATTACAAAAGACGCCATCTTAAGCAACATAACTTTAAGAACAGACGATTATGCATCAGCAAAAAATATAAGTAAGCAGATGAATTAGAATTACATGAATTATTGAATTAAATCAGACTATAATATTACATGGAAGAGAATTTTCATAACCTAAATAATATTTACAACTACTGTATACTTTAAATCGTCTATTAAAAATTAGTTCGAAATATAAATAAAGAAAATTTAAATAAAATTAAATATTTTACAGTATAAAAAAGTGTATTCACACATTTGTGGTGTATTTAAAAATGTTTCAAAGTCAGATATATTAAATTTATCAAAAGAACAATGTCTTTCCTATTTCAATTTTCAATGCCTCGCATAACTTAACCAATAACAAATTTTGGGAAACGTAATTTTAAATTCTTTATATACTTGCAAGGCATTATTTTTAGTTTATTTCCTCTACATTACACCATTATTCAAAAGTAAAAAAGAATTTTAAAAAAATCAACTATCAATATAATAAAATTCTGGAACAGAGCCAGAAGTTTGTACAAACGAGTTATTTAGTTTGCACGTTTTTTGAAATCTTAATTTTTCGATACAGATTTACTGGAAATTCTACTGCGTGACTGCATTACATAATATTCAAGCATCACGCTGAGTGTGTGTGTGCCAGTAAAGATTTCAATCGAAACGAATATTGATAAACTCGCGAAAAGACTCCAAAAAGAGATCGAAAGACTGTCTACATTACATACGGAAAAATAAAAATTCTGTTGCTGAAGCAAATGTAAGAAATTGATTTAGAACTCTTTAACCAGAACGGGATTTATTTATGAAGCTGTTTAAATGCACATCGAAGGTATAATTAATTCAGTCGATGAAATATTTGACTCAAATAAACACATATCTACAACAGTATTGAAATAATCATTTTAAATTCAAATTTTTAAGAACTATTTAAAGTACCCATTGTGCAACTTACATATTATACCTTCGACCAAATTCTCCAAATAAAAAAACAAATATACATGGCCAATTCAAAACACGTCGCCAAATGCTGTCATTGTTATTATTGTTTTGAAACATGGTAGGAACAGTTTTTTCTGGTATTGGCTGCGTTTTGGGGCATTCGGCGACATCTTTTAGTTTGAAGAAAATTGGGTCGACAGTATAATACTCTCTCTTAAGCACCACCAGTTGCTCATGCGAAATTTTTAATACAAATCTATAGAGCTAGCAAACATAATATCTTAAAATAGTAATTAAAATAACGACTTCCAAATTCCTCCGGGTTGTCAAAAGTAAAAACAGGTGATGACTTAATACATGTGAGAGCTACTTAGAACGAAACGGTAATATTCTTTCACAAAAGGGAAAAAAATACTTAAAAGCCCAAAAGTTGCTTTCTGATAACTCATTAATATAATTAACTAATTGATAGTTTGCCTTTTTCTTTACTCTAGAACAGTGCTTCCCAACCTTTTTATCGCCGGGGACCGATCAGCATTTGATAATTGTTGTTGTTGTTTCTAATGCCACCTGTCTGACGTAGTCAGATCGAGGCCCACGAAATTCATCGTGGCAAGGGGCTAGAATTACGCCTGTCGTTGGCCTTGGGCTTGAGCACCATACAGGTGACAGTACGAATTAGCTCGGCGAAATTCCCCGAAGGGACGATAGATGGCGACACCACCAGTCTCCACCTCCACAATTTAGGCATGGAACTGAAGGGGAGCGAAAAATATTCTCCAGTCCCCTGCACTCGTGATTCAGCCCACGAGACTTTCGGACCAATGATTTAGCAAGCACGTTCTCCGTGTGTACTCGGAGGGTATTTGGTGGCATCGGGCATTGAATCCAGGTCTTCCGGTCTGGAGTCCAAGGATCTAACCCCTGGCTACCCACGGCCCTTTGATAATTGTACCGCAGATCACTAAGGGGAAAGCATTGGTTGTTTATATTTTAGATTGTTTTCATTTAATAATTTTAATTTAAATGTATTCAAATATGCCTTCGGAATAAAATAATACAGAAATGAATACAAAGTGATTTCCATGGAAAGTCGCTCAAACCCGAGAGAAAAGCAACATAGTAAATAAAATTTAAATGATTAAATTTACCTTGAACGACTCAGTACCACATGATCCACGGCGGGTTTGGAGAACACTTCTCTAAAGGGCCGAATATTATCTTTGTATACAATAATACTGTTTGGATTGAAAGTTTTTTTGGACAGAGGAACAATCTAAGAATAAAAAAACCTGAAAAATTAGGATTTTTGCCACTACAGTGGGTGATCGGTTAACGAACAAATCGGTTATAACGAACACTTTCACGAAAGATTTTTGTGTTCGGATAACGAACACTTTCAAGAAAGATCTTTTGTGTTTTTACAACGAACACATATTCGGATAATGAACAAAACGAATTCTAACGAACATTTCTCGGCTCTGAAAAAAAAAAATTAATACTAAACATTTGTTATCATTTTGCATAAAAAATAAGATCACTGGAAGGAGAAATGTTTAAAGCATGCTTAGTATTGATAATTACTAAATGAAACTTGAATTAACAATGAATTTAAAGGTCATTCAATAATTATTATTATGTCTAAATCAATACACACTTGAATACTTAAATTTCAATATGAATATCAATATTTTCTGACAGCTGATAAGTTATGGGTGAGTGGATTTGCTGACATAGCAAATAAATTAAGCGAATTGTAATTTTCAAGCAATTCTCGAATATAAAAATATAAAGGTGCCGATGACGCGCTACCGCCGTGACTAAAATCGTTTTTTCATCTCTCCTGAATTATGCCTTACCTATTAAACTTCAAAGTTCTATTGAAAAATTCAATAGAGATGTTCATACAAATTAGACCATCAGTTTCGGTTTTGATTTCATTTTTTTAGGGTCTCAGAACGAATTAATCGATTTCACATAGAAAGTCTATGGTGAATCGATGATCGGATAACGAACAATTCGAATAGCGAACATAGTCTTGAAACGGATTATGTTCGTTAACCGATCACCCACTGTACTTTAAAAAATTAATCAAAAATCGGCTAGCATGTTTACATGCTCCCCTCAAAACAACAGTCTTCTTTTAGAATATAAAATAAAAAATGTGGATCTCTTAGATGGTGCAGAATCGTAATCCTTCGACGTATTGTTCGAGATTCCCTCATTTTGACGTGCTGGTGAAGTTTAGAAAGTGGGGTTCCAGAGTTCAGGTGACGTTCCTCGTTGCTTGCCCGAAATCTAAAATAACGAGTTCTGTCACTAATAGTCCAACCAAGATCCGAAGGCCAGGGAACAGAGGAAAGGAGGATGAGGGAAGAATTTAAGGTAACCTATCACATGTAAATTTGGAAATAGCTAAGTAAGAAAATAATTTATTGTGGATAGTGCGATTATTAATAATAGTGTTAACCCAAGGTGAATGAGCATTCCGATTGGTATTAACAAGATGGTGATCGGCAGTGAAGGAGCAGGGGAATACGTAATGGTCGGCGTCCCCGGGCGACATTGCACATATGCAATTGGGAGTTAGGAAGTGAATATTAATGTCGCACTGTTCAGCTACATGACGGCTTTTGGCGACGAACCTCGCAATTTTGAACCATGGTCAAGTGACGAGGACGACATCAGTTACACTAGTAGCCCGGTGATCAAGAGTACGGATTTGTCTCTTGCGTGTCGTAAGTTCGAGCTTAAGTACCGCTAAAGACCCGCCATTCAAGGGGTCCAATGCACGTTAAATATGTCGAGGCTCAAACGTCCTCCCATTGGTGTAAGGAGAGGAGCTGCCAGCGCAGGTATCGTCCTCGTCTCTTGACGCTCAAAATTGCGAGGTCCGTCGCTATTAGCCCTCGTGCAACTTTATAGTATGTGATGTAAATATAACTCTCTTACTTTCCTAGTTACACTAAATTTCTCAATACAGCAGCAACTTAGTATCATCTCTTAGTCGAGTCGCGGGTTCGAGTCCTGATGCTAAGACCCGCCGCAGCGCATCAGTCCATCTACACGACCGCCATGTAAGCGGACTGATGCACATGAAATCTATCGTGGCTCAAAATTCTGATGTTGGTGAGGTGTGGATGATGATGATGATGATGATTGAATATTTACGTCGCACTGTTCAGCTACACGAGGGCTTTTGGCGACGGACCACGTAATTTTGAACCATCGTCAAGTGACGTGGACGACACCTGAGCTGGCACCCCCTCTCCTAACTACCACACCACACCAACGGGAGGACGTTTCAGCTCTCGACAGATTTAACGTGCATCGCTGAGGTGAGGTGTGGAAGTCAGAAGAGTAAGGAGCTGGCTGAAGTACCATCCTCGTTACTAGACTGGGATTCAAAATTACTAGATCCGTCGCCAATAGCCATCGTGTTTTTTAACACCCTTTTATAAGCTTCACTTGTATGTAATGGAATTTTTGAACTCAATTTTTACGCACTTTAAAGGGACAGATTAATTCGAAATTTTGCTCACTCGCCCAGGACCAATGACAATACAATAATTTAATAATTTTGTTCCATTGCCCTGATTAGGATCATCAGGATTAACGATATCCCATTTTCAGATCCCATCCCGCATTCGGTGACTAATTTCAGATCCTATTTTCAAATTTAGCGATTAATTCCATATTTGGCGATTAAAAGATTAAGTTACACACACACAACTTAGTTCGATAAACCCTTAACTTCCCTCTGTTACACCTCTGCAACATATGATTTATTTTAATATAACAGACTCAATATTTTTTTTTTTTTTTTGATTACCTACAAATCTCTTATCTGAGAAAAAAAGATTACTGTAACAAAATACATGCAAATTTTGTCACTAGATGGAAGTACATTTTTTTCCCCAGAAATCACAATTATAAAAATCTCTGATGCCTCAAAAACTGTGTTTTTGCTATAAAAAGAATCCATTATATTTTATGCTTCCTCTTGTTTATTGACGGTAAGAAATTTAAACATTTTATGATGAATAATAAAATCCTCATATAAAAAAAAGTTTTGGAATTTTCAGCACTAGTGCGCAATGTTGCACTTCAGCAACAAACAAAAAAAATGACTAAAATTCAATTTGAAACAGCTTAATTTTTTTATATATATTTTTCCCTTTTATTATTACTTGAGAACTAGATGATATAATTTTTTCATAGAAATTTAAAAAGTTGGGAAGTTTAGGGTTAACTGTAAAAGCGTGTTCTTTAGTTTTTTTTAACTATAATTTATTTTAAGTCCACGTTAATAAACGCTCACTCACACACACTCATCATCTCTGCTGTTTAAGATAGGCTTCAAAAGAATTGTTCTTTATTTGAGATTAATCATTTCAGATGTACTTAGCCTTTGTTATTTTTTAATTCGAGCGATACCCACAATATTGTTCCTCCAAATCCATAAAAATTAGAGAATAGATTAAAAGAAAATCATTAAATATAATACATTTCCGGAATTTATAAAAGGAGTATAACGGAGTGTATATTTGAACGAACAAAATAAAACGAATTATTTCCATGCAAGTTGAAAGGTCAATGAACTCTCTATTTATAGATTTAATCCACTAGTTCCTATTAAACACGTCGTTTTTGATGAAGATGAATTGTATTGTGTTGTGGTTCATTACCATTCAATTCATTTCAATGATAATATTCTTTTGAATTCCTCGCTTTAAGCCATTATAATTTAGAAGAAAGAATTTTTTTAATCATTTTTTATATGCAAATTAATAGGAATAAAACCTTAGCAACGATGCATTAAGAACATAAAGAGAAAAAGGAAAGATAAAATATTAAAAAAATCAAATTTTCTAGCATTCATTTTAAATGTTTATTCAGTATGAAAAAAAAAAATAAAGTATACTAATCTTTACTCTTTAAAGTCTATTCTTTTGACTAAATGTTTTTCCCCCAATAATTATCTTTCGTTCAATAGATTTTATTCTGCTTTGGAATATATATGCTGTGTGAAATAAAGTTAGTCTTAAAACGTGTGTACTAGTTAAAATTCCAGAAGATATTATGTGTGTGCAATTTTGAAATGTAATAAAAAGGACAGGTTAACGAGCAAAAATTTTTAAAAAAGGAAAACTAAAAGGAATTTATTTTTTAAAGACTAGGATTTAAAATTACGAGTATATTTATGGAAATATGAATAGGAAAAGAAAAAAATGAGAGCTGTTTTCGTGATGTTAAACTTATAGTGAAAAAGATGCATAGAAAAAATTTGTTATAACTAACAAGATACAATAGATTTTCTTTTAATTTTCATTTCATGTGTAGAATATTTAGAGCACCCCTTATCCGGTATAGTGGTTAGTGACACTGACTGCTGTGCCGTAGGATTTGGGTTCGAATTCCGAAGAAGGCATGGATGTTTGAAAATGTATTGTACCTGTGCGGCATGGAGGTACTCTAAATAGCCGTCGAGCAATCTCTCGTGATGTTGGTGAACGGGGAAGAGAGAGAGGTGGGAGGCCCCTATAACCATCTCCAGGATGTTATCCCTCCAATTTGGGGTTGAACAGAGCCAAATCGTACTGTCACCTGTTTGGTGCTCAAGGCTACGGTTAAGGACGGGTGCACATCTAGCCCTTTGCCACGATGAATTTCGTGGGCTTCGATCCGACGCCGTCAAACAGGTGACATGAAGTACAACAACAACAATGAAATAACCTATTAAACTGAAAATCAACACACATAATATAAAAAATATTGAATGAATGAAAACAATTTTATAAGATGCAAGCACAAAGCCAACATCAGTACCACAAAACATCTGTTTGCAATAGAATAAATTTATTTATTTAAGAAATAAATATATTTATATATATATAAAGGCTGAGAAAACACGCTGTGACAGGGCTGTACGAGAAGTATTGTAAAATTTTAAATTTCAAAAAAAAGATTAAAATTATTTTCAGGGTAACCCCAAACTTATGGCTTCATATATCACCCAAAGTTATTTTTCCCCCAGGTTTTTGACCTTTAAAAGGTATTGTAAAACCGCAGATATAGACATTGCAGTGGGGGAAAGATTATTCCATTTCTTCATTGATATCATTTGTGATGTCAAATCTCAGACCCCGAAAGGAATTTTGGAAGTTCTGGGAATAAGAAAAAATTATTTGGGGCGAGATCGGGAGAATAGGGCAGATGTGAATTTTCTGCTTTGACACACCAATAATTTTAAATTTTAAAAAAAGTATTCAACATCACTTCTTTTTTTAAAAATTAGTGTTATTTCAAATGATTTTAAGTAATTTTTTACAAATTTTCATTTGAATATGAATAGAATCGAAGATATAATGTATCAATCCAAGATTTAAAATAATGCTTAATTTCTGACGAGATAAATTCAGTCCATCAAAACCTTTTTAAGAAATTTATGTTAATAAGTATCAGTTTCTAAAAACAAATCGTAATATTTCACCAAATAATTATCCAATTATGAAAAAGAGGAAATAAAAATTTTTATTTAAAAAATAAAATTTTAATTTTGAAAAATCTTTTTTCCCCCCAAAATAAAATTTCTCCCCCTTTTGAAAAAAAATGGGTTTTTGGGGTTTAATTAAACGATTTTCAAGAAAACTGGTAAAAACCATTTTTAAAACTTTTTTTGGGGAAAAAATAAAGGGGTTTTGAATCATTTTTTATAAGAATATTTTTTTAAATAAATTTTTGGGTATAAAAAAAGAAAATTTTTATAAAAAATATTATTTTAAAAAATTTCCCTTTTTTGTATCCCCAAAAAAAAATTTCTAAAAATAAAACGGGTCTAGGGGTTTAAATTTTTAGAGGTTTTTAAAAAAAACATTTTTAAAAAAGAAATTTTTTTTAAAATTTATGTTAAAATTTTTAAAATTTTTTAAAAAAAGAATGGGGTTTTAAAAGATAAAATGTTTAAAAACTTAAAAATTTTTTAAAAACCTAAACAAAAATTTCAAATATTAAAAAAATTTTTTTCCCCGTTTTTTAAAAAATTTTGGGTTTAAAAAAAAAAATAAATTTTTTAAATTATAATTTTTAATTTCTTTTTGTTTTAAAAAAGAAAAAAAACAATTTTAAAATTTTTTTTAAAAAGTATTTTTTATTTATTAAAATATGTAGTTATTATTCTATTTATATAAAAATAGCTACAATATAATAAGAATACATTTAACTTTATAAATCAACTTATAGCTAGTATAATTAAAGCTACTATTTTAGAAAATAGCATGCGCGACGTAAAACTTAATAAATATTTCTTATAGAAAAGTTTCTTATTTTCATATGCATATAATTTTTAAAATTATGATTATGTTTTAAACATTTTATACTTTTCTGAAGCCTCATTCCTTTATAAATAATGTGTAAAAGATTCGAATTATTTAATTTAAATTTTAAAGAATTATACCTGTTTGAAAATTGTTTATATTTTGAGACCTCTAGAGAAGTTTAACACCCTGAGACCCCGTAAATTCATGAAATAATTAGCAAAATATAAATTTTAAAGGATACACACACAAATTATTACTTTTATTACAGAAAAAATTGCTTTGAAATTTAAGAGTCAAAATCAGAAATTCTGAAATTTTTAGCTACTAAGTCACTTATGAATGATGTCAGAGGTTCTACCAAGACCAACATAGACCGGATTATTCAAGCAGTGCGTCTAAAAAAAATTAAGAAAAACAACTGTTAATCAGCACCACGAAGTTAACAGATTCCAAACAAGATGGAATGAAAAAGAACGCCACAGAGTTAAGGCGCCAAGCTAGCGAAGAAGGGAGTAAAACATTTTGGAACGATGCCATTCTCCTGTTATGTAACTTGACGTAATATTGAGCATGGAATGACCTCGAAGTGTTTTATTTCCCTATGTTTATCTTCTTATTTTTGTAATCAATGGCACATTCCGCCCTATTAAAGAAAATTCTAAATACGAATGCTGAATGTCCCTGAACGTCTGCGTTATGAGTTACACGAATGTTGAAGCACACAATCGGAATACTCTTCAATATCAGCTCTAATAAAAAAATAGCGGATGTTCTTTTTTTATCATTGTTCTTTTTTATTTTGGTTCTTTAAAACGTTCTTATTCCTTTCATTCAATAAATGGTCGTTTTTATTCGATTCGAATTCGTCTGTTTTGGTTCAAGAAATCATTGGGTCTAAGCAAAAAAAGAAACTTTTTTTAATTTAAGTACTTCATAAAGAAAAAAAATATTTTCAGATATTTGAAGTTACAGTGAAAATCGTTAACACGAAACTGAGGGGACTGAAATATTTATTCGTGTTAAAAGATATTGATAAAAAAGAAAATCATTTATATTTTTAAAGAAAAGTCTTTTAAAGTAGATTAGTTGTTGTTGTTACTAATGCCACCTGTCTGACGATGTCAGATTCAGGCCCTCGAAATTCATTGCGGCAAAGAGCTGGATGTACGCCAGTCAATAGCCATAGATTTGAGCAACATTCAGGTGACAGTACGTTTTGGCTCGGTTCCACCCCAATTTTGAGGGAGAACACCCTAGGGGTGTGGTCAGGGGCCTCCCACCTCTCTTCCCCTTTCACCAACCTCACGAGAGGACTTGCGGCTCAATGGCTATTTAGAGTACCCCCATGCCGCAAAGGCACTCTTCATTTCCCAACATCCATGCCATTTAAGGGATTTGAACCCAGGCCCTACTGCACAGCGTCACTAACCACTATACCGGATGGGCGACTAAAGTAGATTTTCCTTACATAGATGTGTATTTTTGCATGTATTTAATAAAAACCCATGAAACAAAAACATTCACCGTAACTTATTAGAGTTTATTTTGTTTACATGGATATGTATATATCTGCAGATATTTAATAAAAATTCACAAAAAAAAAAATGAAATTCAATACAAAATTTTCAAGTTTTTTGAAAAACAAAGCATTTATTGAGTTTTTGAAAAATAATTTGATTTTTTTCTTTGCGTTGTGTTTTTTAGCATCAAGTTGCCAATAAATTTTACGATGTCGTCCATTTCGTTATTCCTTTCACCATTGTAATGTGATTCTAAATAACTGCGCATACTTTTCATGATGTTCCTCATTTCAGATGGCGTGGAAACAGAAAACTACTCCATTATTCATTATGTATATACATATGACAGAATCACAATATTAAGTGACAAATTGGGCAGTTTTCCTTGCAAATTTCCATTTTTCTTTCTATATAGGGTGATGGATTATTTTTTGTTTGTTTGTTTTACTATTTATTCATTAATTAAGCTTAATTATTCTAATAAAATGTGAAAAAGAAATCACATTCTCAGAAATTAGGCCATCCCATGTGGGATTCGAACCCACGACCTTTGGATTAGTAGTCCAACGCGCTATCCATTGCGCTAGAGGAACTCAACGAACGAATTTCCTTTCCATATATGCTGTTGTACTATTATTTTTGTTTGTTACTATTTATTCATCTTTAAATTTAATTTTCGAATTAATATTTGAAAAAATTGTATTAACATCAAGTGTCGTCCACTACAAGTTTAAAAAAATATGTTTGAACTAGAATGGATGAATCGAAAGTATTTTATTTACGATTGAAAATTTGTACTATATATATATATATATATATATATATATAATATAAAATAAAAGTGAAGAAGTACTAAAACCTACAGTGCTAAAGCAGGAAGAAATTGGAATTCACCAAACACAACAAATGTAGATACAAAAAAGTCTTTGGACTAAACTGGAGACCTATTATGATTTCTAAAGCTGTCGCTGAATTAGGCCAGAGAATTAGGATTAGCAATGCTTTATGGATCCAATGTATATATATATAGGGAGAGAGCGAACTAATAGTAGAAATTGAAAAAATGCATGAAAATCCATAGTAGTTTGTCGAAACCGTTGTATTATTTCGTGTTAACCGATATTTCGTCTTAAGCGTTTTTGCGTTAACCGTATTTTACTGTAATTGATATGGTTAGTTGATGGTTTTTGTATCTTTTTAATACTTTTTTTAAGGAAAATAAAGACATTACACAGTTAAATATTTTTAAACTGAAGTTTTAAATATTTCTTGATTAATCCAAAAAATTAAAATAAATACGGAAATAAAAGCAATCTATGTATATAAATACAGTATGAACTATCAACAAACTAGGAATATATGTGTGTGTGTGTGGAGCTCTTTTTTTTTCACTCCCCGAATTTCCATACTCTGCATATTTGAGGACTTCCGTGCCCAAATCTCCAATATTCCAAAAAATGTCCTTTGATGGAATGGGAATATGATGTGAGTGTGTGACTTGATATATAAATTACCGACCATGAAACCCTGAACTTAGCTACTGGACCAACAAATCTTATGAATTGAAAAATTTCGATGGATTTTATTTAAAGCTGAGACTTAAAATCTTGCTCTTGTCTCCATACTTACTAAATAAAAAATACAATTTCTTCTTAAATGAGTTAAGTTGAAAATTTATTTTTAAATAACGCCCTTGTTTTCCAGATAGACTTCTTTCTCAACAGTGAAATTTGGAAATACACTTAACTCCATGTTTTAAAATGCAGCTAATCTTAATGTTTAATTTGAAAATAAACGAATTAAAAACTTGGAAATTTTGAAGAGTTGTGCTTTAAACAATTGTTTTTTGAGTTTTATAGAATTTCAACATCAAATATGATTTACAAATAACTAATTACATTTTCTGTAAAACTCCAGTTTCATAAAAAATAAACTTCAGAATTTAGTTAAAAAAATTAATAAAAGAATATATATATACATATATATATATATATATAAGACAACAACATTTATATATATAGTAACCTAACGTATATATACATATACATATATATATATTTTTGCCCCCATTTGTAATGCATAGGTTGAACCTAACGTCCATACTATCAAATTATCGAACTCTGTAATGAGAAGAAAAGAAAAAGAACTCTTACACATGAAACAACCCTTGTTCTAACTTATTCAACGTCCCTGGAGATATCTACTTTCCGAGGTAATTAATTCTCAAAGATGCTCTATCGAAATAAGACTTGGAGGTCAAGCTGACCATTTCATATTCTCCCAATTTTGATATTACCATCTCTTCAACAAGTTTAATTTAGTTAACGTATAGGAGTTCGTATTAGTGTTCGGGGATACCGTAAAATCTGGCTTATAGCGCGCACCAGCGGATAACGCGCACCTATACTTTCAAGCTACATTTTTTAATTAATTAGGAATATTCGCACACCCCCAATTTTGCGAAATAACGAGAAATGTGCACGTACAATGCTGGTGTGTTTTTAAGTCATTATATATATATAGTTCGAAGTATTATCCCAGAATTTTGAAAAATAATTTATTTTTAGAATCAGAACCCTTTAAATTCATTAGGAATGTCGTTTCTTTCAAATAAACAATAGAGTCCGATCTACGTTGAAGTCTAATTTTTACTTTTGAAACTATAATTTTTTTATACCCGGTGTATAACGTGCACCCCTAAATTTCGACCTCATTTTTTGGTTTAGAAGTGCACGTTATACGCCGGATTTTACAGTATATAATGAGCAGAGGCGTAGCCCACCGTATCAGCCGCATCAATGATACGGTGCCTCCAAGATACAGGGGCCCTAACAATTGCAAGCAAAAATCGTTACATTTTAAAGGGGCCCAAAAAGGGGCCACCAAGAAATTTTTGATACAAGGCCAACTTTGGTCTAGCTACGCCAGTGATAATGACTCGGCATTTGTATGAAGACGTGTTGGAAAATAAGTTTCCCCTGTCGACTGTGGTCAGAGTTGTGTATGAAAGTCAAGAAATAGAATGAGACATTAAAGGTAAGACATAACTTTATTTTTCCACATTAGTACCAAGTACATTGAGACATTAGTCATACCGTATAATAAACTTCAAAAAGCTCTCCAGGAAAAACTCAGGGCTTTGCATACGAAAGAAGCGTTTACTGTTGAGTGGACTTTTTTTTGGAGGTTGAAACTATCAATGCTACGCGGTCCTGTAACACCCTATCGAAATTGAAAGAGGCGATTTGGAAAAAGTGGCCCAGGGCTTCTCAAATCTGGCGTTCTGTTGTTGGATGACAATGCGAGACCACACTCGGCGATGGTAATGTAAAACCATATTGCAACTCTTGGTTGGGAGCGCCTACACCATCCACCATACAGTTCGGATCTCGCACCAAGTGACTTTCATCTGTTTCCAGCTTTGAAGAAGAATCTCACCTGAAGGCGCTTTGGAAGCAATGCTGAAGTCAAACAAGCCGTTTGACGCTTCTTCCGAATGCAAAGCCCTGAGTTTTTCCTGGAGGGCTTTTTGAAGCTTATCAAGCGGTATGACAAATGTCTCAATGTACTTGGTACTTATGTGGAAAAATAAAGAGAGAGTTATGTCTTACCTTTAAAGTCTCATTCTATTTTTTGACTTTCATAGACAACTCTGACCACAGTTGACTGGAGACATTTAATTTCCGACTCACCCTCCTATAATTCAAACACGTTTATTTTATCTTTTAAATAAATAACAAATAAGAATGAAATTAACCTCGAACCTCAACCAATAATTATAAAGATTCGTTTGACTTTTATAGGAAGAAATGAGTTACAGCCACACAAGTTCCTACTCTAAAATAAATCTTAAACAGCAGTCATACGAAGCTTCGCGGGTTTTAATCGAACTCTTTCTCGCGCTAATTCTAATAACAAATAACCAAAGACACTCTTTACCTTTATAACCACAAAAAACCTTTCTTTAAAATTTCAACATCATCAATGATGCACTATATTCTTTTCTGTTATGTCACATACACACTACTAATAAAATAATAGTAAAAAAAAATTTATCCCTTTACTATAAATTTGATACTTTAGTTATATAAAACCCCGACATCAATTTCTATCAATAACCCATTCATTAAGGCGCTTTAAAATTTTCGAACATTTTCGAAAATTTATCAAAAAAAAAAAGGGTATGTTCCCTTGAAATTAATTCTTCCCAATACAACTCCCCCCCATTAAAAATTCCCCCCTTTTATCTATACCAAACATCTTTCAAATTAATTATTTCCTTTACAAAATTTTTTAAATTTTTTTGGGACCCCGCTGATTAATGAAAAAAACTTTCATTGTGATGCAAGTAGATAATGGATTTTGTAAAAATAGAATCTGTTCTGTTTTTTTAGATTCGTTGTGTCTCAGCTGGGCTGGAAATTTATCAATGTATTCTTTCGTTCGTGATGGTATATCATGTTACAACAAATTTCTTCTATTCTTAACTACTAATTAACAAAATGCTACGTCCCTAACAATGTTCTCTAGAATATATCGTAAAAATTATGCTTAAGGTATCCGACTACGTTCGGAACCGTGATTTTGTTAAAGCGCATAAACGGATAATTTTCATGATATTTGTCACTTAGATTAGAATATATGTATAAAATTGTTTTAAGGATTCAGGAAAAAATTATTTAAATACAAATATTTTTGCAAAAAAAAGTAACTTAGAATAATCTTTTTCAAAATGTTCTCCTTTTGTGAAAAATCTTCTATTAAAATAATATTTTGCTTGTTCTATAGCTCAGACCTCTCTACAGAGGCTCAAATAGAATTTTTGAAATATATAACTTAGAAGTGGGTTTATCCATATTTTACGACAACAGAGGGAGCAATTTTAAGTAATTTTAAGTAAGGGAGTAATTTTAAGTGGGTAGTAACTCTGAAAATAATGTGAATTTTTCAAAAATTCTAGTTGAGCCTCTGTAGAGAGGTCTGAGCTATATACTGGCAAAATATTATTATAATAGAAGCATTTTTCAAAAGAGGAGAACATTTTGAAAAAAGATTATTCTAAGATAATTTTTTGCAAAAATATTGTATTTAAATAAATTTTTTTGTCAGAGTGTCCTTAAAACAGTTTTATACATATATTCTAATCAAAGTGACACTAAATATCATGAAAATTATCCATTTATGCTCTTTTTTAAAATCACGGTTCCGAACATAGTCGGATACCTTAAAAGCTCATTCTCCTGTCACTTTCATTTGCTTATAGAAGTATCAAAGAATAATAGTTTTTTTAAAAAAAAAAAAATAGATGGAACTCTATTGAGGTAAATTGTAATTTTAAAAAATACTCTCTAATTTCTGCAAGGTATAGATAATTTTATTGTGGTGGATAGGAATATTCTTCGATCATACGACAACTTTTAAGAAGTGGTACATATTACTAAAACGTATATATATATATATATATATTGAAATTATGGTTGGAAGTGCCGCGTTGAAGCCCTGACACAAAAAAATGAAACACGAAAAAAAACCTTGTTTATTTTCAACATAATTGCAAAAGGCTTTTTTGTAGCAATACTGCAACTGGTCTATTCACGTTCTTCCAACTAATCCTTTTGGGGAATAATGGGTCTTTAAATATTATTCTATTGAAAACTTTCCTCCGAAGAAGAAGACGTGATTATTCAAATCAAGGCTTGTATTTAAAGCTTAACTTTCAATCTCGAAGAGAGAGTAGTTAGAAGCTAACAGAATAACAAATAGTGATTAACGTAAAGTGAGACGAGAGCGCTTCGTAGATTATTTGATTAATATTAAGATTGTCGATTTGGCCAATTAGTTGTTAAATTGGATTCGGATGGTTTGAATTAGATCACTTTAGAAATTATTTTCAAATATAAGAAGGAGTATTGTGCCTGGACGTGCTAAATGTAAGTTATTCGATTTATTATTATATCTCCAATTATCTCGTCTACCTCGCTATTGTTCCCATATTTATCAGTTGGTGCAATTCTTAACTTGGGTTGTGGAGTTTGTGTCGCTGTTGAGAATTGTTAATAAATAGAGTTAGTATTGACTATGGCACATCTGACCCTATTACACTAAAGGATGAGAATCCATTAGCCCATCCATTACAGCCTGAGAGTTAGAAAATTAAATAATTGGTTTATTTACGTCACAGCTACAAAAAAACAGTATACACATTGACATTGAAGTTATTCAAAACGTTGGTTATTTAATTAGAGTTCAGAGTTTATGAGAGAGGAGGACACTTGCACCGTTCTCTTCGGCGTTTTCAAACGGACTCCCTCTCCACTCCAGGGTCTTGGGATGGGGGTGGTCTCACTCTGACACCTCGAATTACATCCGAATCGTAGGTGGAGTGGGGTTTTCTCACGCTCAAAGGTTACAGTGGCGAGGACAGAACCCGGCAATATTTAGGGGTGCACGTGTGCATGGGAACGCGGTTGTCTTATCCACAAAAAGAAGCCGATTTTTCAGACATGTGACGCGAAAACGTCACACTTTGTCTAACGGAATCTTTCGAATAGTGTAGAGAAAGGTAGACGAGAAGTGTTCACCAAAGAACGCCTACTGCTCATAAGAAAAGGTACAGATGTAAAAACATGCCTAATTAAGTCAAATTACATTTTCATAATAATTAAAATAAATCCTTTTTACTGAATAATCCTTTCTGAAAACAAAAGGAAGAATTCATTTTCTTTCAAGTTCAATTTATATTACCAAAAAAGAAAGAAAGAAAAGGGGTATATTCTCTTAATTCAATCAATGCTGATCGATTTGTCTCACAGAAAACGACTGACTTTAATAAGAGATGCATATCACTCTTACTCAGTTTGATTTTTCCAATGTGGAAAAGATGATAACGAATGGGACAACAATTCAAAACGATTTATCAAGCTGAAAAGAAATCTTCTGCTTGTTATAAACATTAGGATTTTAGACAGAATCTAATGAATAATAAAAGCATGATATGGGTCAAATTTTATGAGAAAAAAATAAAACGACTGATTAAAGTAGCAAAATTTATATTCTCTTCCTTTTCATGTAGAATGTGGTCGACTGTTTAAGGGTAAATTAAAGTTGTGCTTCAAAGTCTGAATAATTCAAATATAGCTTGAAGACATAGTTTACACATGGATAAATTTTTTAATGAAAATAATATTGTAGTTTGTATCGAGATTATATTCAAAAAAAGTCAATATTTCGATTAACTGATGTATTGTTCATTGTTAACGGCGCATTTAAAAACAATATGAGGGCTATTGGTGACGAACCTTAGAATTTTGAACCGATCAAGTGATAGGAAAAACACCAGAACTGAGACCAACTTCTATACCACTCTAATGTTAGCAGGGCGTCCTAAGGCCGGGCCAACTGGGCCCGAGCCCTCGAAAGGGCATCATTTTGTTCTCGACTCTGTCTTAATAAGATCATGATGCGGATAATTTTAATGTGTTCAAATGAGACGCTCAGAAGCTAATGCGGCTAAATCCATTTTGTAATATTTTCTGATTCTTGTAAATTTTGGTAAAATAAATAATATTCTTCTTAGTTAATAAAGGATTTACTCGTTGCTTCCTTTTTTTCTAGGTCATAGAGAAGAAAGACACGCAACGAGTAAATCCTTTAAAAAAATAATAAAATAAATAATATTCTTCTTAGTTATTGAAGGAGTTACTGGTTGCGTCTTTTTTTCTAGGTCATAGAGAAAAAAGGACGCAACGAGTAAATCCTAAAAAAAATGATAAAATAAATAATATTCTTCTTAGTTATTAAAGGAGTTACTGGTTGTGTCTTTTTTTTTCTAGGTCATAGAGAAAAAAGGACACACGCAACGAGTAAATCCTTTAAAAAAATTATAAAATAAATAATATTCTTCTTAGTTATTAAAGGATTTACTCGTTGCCTAGTTTGGCTGAAAAACAGGTTTTCGACGCCAACTTTTGTGTTTGTTTTAACAGTTACATTGTTACAACAATAGAGACGAATCTAAGATGGCCGTCAGAAACCGGTAAAAATGAAACCAACATGGCTGTATCTGTAAATCTTTGAATAATTAGTTTCAGTTAATTAATTATAATTTAATTATCGCATTTTTACCCAAAACAATAGTGTATAGAAAATATCAGCTCAAACAAGCGCTTTAAAATGTGAGAAAAAGTTCAAGTTTTGACTTAAGTCTCCAAAAGGATCGCTAAGTCGACAAAAAGGATGCCAACGTGGCTGTATTTGTAATTCTTTGAATAATTAGTTTTAATCAATTAATTTTTATTAATTATAATTAAATTACTGTATTGTCATCCAAAACAATCATGTATATAAAGTTTCAACTCAATTGAACGCTTTAAAATGTATTTTATTAACAATTGAAAATTCCACCAAGATAAATAAATAAATAAACAAACAAATAAATATATAGAGAGTGTGACCTAATAGTAGGAATTGAAAAAAGGCCCATTTTGCGAGCAGTCAGTCTTTCTCTTTTTTTTTTTAAGGTATCCGACTACGTTCGGAACCATGGTTTTAAAAAGCACGTAAATGTATAATTTTCATGATATTTAGTGTCACTTAGATTAGAATATATGTATAAAATTGTTTTAAGGACATTATGACAAAAAAAATTATTTAAATGCAATATTTTGGCAAAAAATTGACTTTTTTCCAAATGTTCTCCTTTTGTAAAAAAATGCTTCTATTGTATTAATATTTTGCCTGTTTATAGCTCAGACCCTTTTCAGAGGCTCAATTTTTTTTGAAAAATTCATTATTTTCAGATTAAAAACCTTTTTGAAATAATTACCCGGGTATTTTTTTAAAAAATTTCCCCCTTCTGTTTTCAAAAAACGGATAAACATTTCCCAAGTTATGCTTTAAAAATTCTAGTTGACCCTTTTGCAGAGGTCTGAGCGAATACAACTATTAATACAATAGAAGCTTTTTTAAAAAGGAGAACATTTGGAAAAAGGTTATTTAATTAAATTTTTGTCAAAATATTGACTTAAAAAATTTTTTTATTGAAACCCTATTTTTAAACCCCAAATTTTATATACATTGTCTAATCTGTTATGCTAAATATCATAAATAATCCATTTACAATTTTAAAATCACGGTTCCGCTATCGGATCCTTAAAGCTTAATTTAAATTTAATGTTTTTTTTTTTTGAAAAATCTTCCTTTCCGTACTTTTAAATTAAATTTCCGGTTCTTGATTCTTTATTTCGAATACTTATTTCTTTACCCAATTTTTATCCTCTAATCCGTTACTTTCTTTCTCAAAGAACGTTGATTTTTTATTGTTGCTTTTTTTTAAAATTTTTTTTTGATTCACTGGGGTTAGATTTCGAAGGTAATTTGATTTTCAATTCAATTTTTGTTTAAATTTTAAATTTTTTAAAAACAAAGTAAAAAAAGAAAAAAAAAACATTCACATATTTTCGAGATTTTGCAGAAAGATTCCGAAAAAAAAAAATATTCTTTTTTAATCAAAATAATTTTCTCTCTATTTCTAAGAGGTTTTTTCCTGGAGATGAATTTTATCGACATCTCATAGTACAGTAGAATCAAAAACTGGAGTCCGATAACTCGGCCACACCCTTTGGGTAAAAGGGGGTTAAAACGATACCAAAAAAATTTAATTAGCTTTATAAGAAATTATTGCTACTATCACAGTTAATGAAAAAATGTCGAAAAAAGGGGGAAAGACTTTCGTTAGATTTGTACAACCCCCTAAAATACCCCTATACGACAAAAATGCCCTTTCCTTATTTTTTGGGAAAAGGGTGTCGGTAATGGTCTTATTGTTCCTTCGTCGGTCGACCACTTTTAATTTTTTTTTTATAGACAACTTTATCCCTTCATGGAGTATTTTTCTGAGGTGTGTCTGATCATAGATAAAAATTACTGTAATGTATATTGTACTGTACTGTAATATAAGTAATTACAATGTGTTCATTAATTTTCATTTTCTTGTATTTCATGCCTTCATAAAATACGTACTTTTCCTTCCTAAAGGTATTTGGGGTTTTATTTTCTTGATTTTCGAAAACAATACATACATGTCCCAGCATATACTTTCTAAAAGGGGAATATGTGCTTTTAAAAGTAACGACCGGCAACAAGCATTTTGAAATGGTTTAATCGACCCCTCTTTCCAACCCACAATACCACTCTCGACAGTTTTGCGTGCACGCGCCCTACGGCGGGTCTTTTTTACGGGGGCCGCGGTAGCCGAGTGGATGGGTATCGGACGGGCATGCCTTGTCACGAATTCGACCCCCGTACCACTAAAAAACCCGGGTGGGGGCAGCGATGCCGAAATCTGCCGAGAGCTGAAAGCCTCCCTTTGGGGGGTAGGGGGAGGGGGCCAGCAGGGCCCCGTCCCCCGGTTCTTATGGTTAAAACCCCTTTTATAAACGTCAAATTTATTCAATCTATCATAGGAAACTCTCGAACTCTGAAAAAAACCCAGCCACGATCCTCCTACTTCCACTCGGCTACCGGGCCCCCCTTTTTCTGGGGAAACACACGTACTCTCTATAATCGGGAACCTTCGGTACACATTAGGCCGAGTTTTTTCGGGACTGCTGTATTTGAAATTTCTAGATACAGGCTAAATAAAATAGAAATAATGGTAATAATTTATAGTTTGAAAAGATTTTATTGCCATGAACATAAATTAAATAATTTTCAATAAAAATTTGTGAGATAAATCATGAAAAAAAAGTCTCTTCATGTTAAAAAAGTCCGGAATATTCGTTGTTCAATGTGCAAGATAGCAAATATATCATAAAAGAATCAAGAACGCTCAGAAGATAAAGAATACCTAATCCTTCAGCGAAAAAATACTTCAGCTGTAAGTATCGTATATGTTTTCCGGTCACGGAAAAAGAGAAGTGATGATACACGGAATCAATGAATCATCAATTCCTTCTTTTCCGTTTTGACTTTTCTTGTTTTTTTTTTTTTTGCACGTTTTTTATGAGGGGTTTTTTATTTTGTGAATGGGTCGCGGTAATGTTTATTATTTCCAATGCGTTGTTAATATACCATTATCAAGTAAATTTCCCTTTCACCTCATGAATCATGACGAGTTTTATTTTTGTGTTTGGGTTGTGTGTTATGTACTTTTATTAGCCGTCAAGATTTATGTTCCTCAAAGGCCATCCGTCGCCAAGCAATAAAAAGAAAGGAAATATTTGAAGTGACAGATAGTCAAAAGAGTTAATAGAAAAGGTTAGAACTTTCACAGAACAAAATGAACACATTTAACTAAACGCACGTATTTAGGTATCCGACTACGTTCGGAACCACGATTTTGCAAACGCGTATAGCTGGATAATATTTATGTTTAGTGTCACTTAGATTAGAAAATGTATATAAAATTGTTTTAAGAATATTATTACAATAAAATTTTTTGTAAATATTTTGAAAAAAATGAACATAAAATGCCCCTTTTTCAAAATATTCTCCCGAAAAAAGCCCCATTATTAATATTTTCCGAAAGCCAGCCCTTGTACAGAGGCCCCCACTAAATTTTTGAAATACATAACTTAGAAGGGGGTTTTTATCCGTGTTTTACGACAACAGGGGGGAGAAGTTTTAAAAAAAAAACCCCGATAATTATTTCAAGGGGTTATAACCTGAAAATAATGTAAATTTTTTCGAAAATGATAGTTGAGTCTGTACAGGGTTGAGTTATACAGCAAAAAAAAATAGAAGTTTTTTTAAAAAAGGGAGAAATTTTTAAAAAAAAAGTTATTCTAAGTTAATTTTTTGCCAAATTTTTATTTAAAAAAATTTTTTTGTCAAAATTCCAAAACAATTTTTTTGTATTCTAATCTGGCCCCCTAAATTCATAAAAATTATCTAATTTTTTTTTTTAAAAATCACGGCCCGAATTGGATATTTAAAATAAGTAAAAATTTTTAATAAATTGATAATACCACATTAAAAAAAAGGTATGGTTTTCAAAAAAATTATTTACAGATATAAAAAAAAAAAAAACCCATTGTTGAAGTTTTATTTTCCATTTAATCAAGGTTGCCAATTAATTTTAACTTTTGTTTTTTCCCGTCAGGAAATGAAACAGGGATATTATTCAACCAAACGTTTGTGTGGCGTCGTTTATTTTGTCCCCCTTAAACATTACCTGAGGCGCCATCGGTCCATCTAATGTGTTAAACGCCGGTTGGGTTCTTGTTCGAAACTTCTGAGGCTCCACTTCTTTTTTGGAATCATTCCAGTTCTAAATGTTTTTGTCTCTAGTCACTCGGCCTTCGAACTTGCATAATCACTGCCAAGAAAGTTAATTTATCCCTTCCCTTGTTATTAATTCCTAACATAACTGGAAATTTTAGTCATGAATTGCCTTATATGCAATCTGCATAGCTGGAAGACTTTTTTTCCAGATGATCGATTTTTTTTCCTAATTATTTTTTAATAAGATTCTAAGATTCTAATTTCTAAGATTTGCTTAAGTGCTAAAATTGATTGTTTGTTGTCTATTTGAACTAAAAATAATATTTAAATTTTTAGGGTATTTTTTTTTTATTCTTCGATGTGTTGGTTTGTATTCATAGTAATTTGCTTGCATTCCCTTTCTGTAATATTTAAATGCAAATTTTTTTTTTTAATTTTTATTTTTTGAATTTTTTTGGGTTATTTCAATTGTTTCATCTTTTTTTCTTAACCTTCCCCCCACTGGCGTCAGCCCCTACCCCCCGTATCAAAATTTTTCGGGGGGCCCCTTTTGAAAAATAAATAAAAATGATCGCTTTAATAAAATTTACTTGAAAGTGTCAAAAGTGTACATATACATCAGAGGCGTAGCGCACACGCCCGTAATCCCCACATTGAGGGGAGCAGGGATTCTAGGGGGCCCTAAGCCTGACTGACGCCAAGTATGTATTTGGGCTTGGGGCCCCAAACCTGACTTTGCAAGGGGCCCTAATATTCTCCGTTACGCCACTGATAGACATTTGTATTGAAAACCATTATTATATAAGAATTAACCATAATTTGTTTAATAATACTTTTCTTTTTTTTTTTTGTCGATAATCTCTTCAGTTTTTCGTCTTCTGTTCTATTAAAGTATTGATAAATCAATAACCGATGTTGCTCTGTTGTTGCTAATGCCACCTGTCTGAACCAGATCGAGACCCACAAAATTTATCGCGGTAAAGGGCTAGATGTACGCCTGTCATTTTCCATAGCTCCGATAACCGATATTGTGCTGTAGAAGTTATAAGGTAGTATTCAATAATTCTTAACGAAGAAAACCTTTTTCAGTTGTGACAGAAAAGATTTAAAAAATAAATAGCAGCCATGCTGCTATATGATCCAGTAAACTGGAGTCGAAACCAAAACAGTCATCAACAATATTAAATTCAAGAGTAAATAAACATGTATATTTTTAAGGCTATCTTCTCATAAACCCGCTAAAAAAAAACCGCTGAAGGTCCCAAAAGGGGAAATAATCCGGGGGTCCATTTTGAACATTCGAAATAACGATTAATTGAAAAGATATTAATTTAAAACGATAAAGTGCCTCTATTATCACGCAGACACTCCGAAGAACGGAGGCAAGAAAAATTTCCAACATTTCTGTCCATTTTAAAACTGCAATGCTTACATTCTTATCAAAATCAGACAAAATGTAATTCCGGAATCGGACTGGAATTCCGGGCAATCTACCATTATCACATCGGGATTTGGCCGAGGATTCCCAGCCACTTCGCAAAAAGGCCAGCCAAAGTAGAATATACAATACTAATTACAAGTATTTCGGACTTTGACCCAAATGGCAATTGACCAGTCAACTCGCGAACTTCGGGTTTTGGCCGGATCAAATACATCTATTGCTATAAACAATTGAAAATTGCTGAACTTCTTACACATTTCCAACACAACTAATGTGTTTCAAACATATTTATACATGTTTTATACATATTTCAATTTTTGTAATATGTATATTTTCGAAAGATGGTGAAGTTTGATAAATATAAATTCGTATAATATTTTTTATTTGTTTGAGTTATTAATTAGCATTTCTTTTATGATTTTATTGATCCAAGGAATTTATAGTAAAAAAGTAGTGTTGCAAGAAGTGATTTTGCATTTCTAAAATATTAACAAAAAATTTGTGAAAACTGAAACTCTGTTAAATTTACCTATATATATTGTAACTAACTGATTAAAAGTTGTTAAGTTGATTATTTGTATTTACAATGCAATTTTAATAATTGCTATAACCAAGTGTTCGAGCCTTTTGAACTCCTGGCCATCATTGCTTTTGTGGATTCAAGTCTTGTCTACAAGACTTGTCGGTTACATGGTTGAAAATTTTGATTTTTGAAACTTTTTAAAAATTTTGGCATATAAAAAAGAAAATGGTGTACATTTTTTTCCTTTATTCCAAAGGGGAAAAAAATTTTTTTTAATTCATCTTGCTAAAAGTATTCCGAAAATTTTCAAGGATAAAACCAAACAAGAAACGCTCAAAATAAAATTTGATTCTTGAAAAGCTTTAATCCTGGCAGTTGGAAGTTTGGGGGAAAAAGGTTTGTCGATATATTTGGACTTCACTGTCGTTCAAAAGGGTGGCACCTTTCTTTAAATGCTAAACACAAAAGTAATTTTTTCATAAAAAATATTTCCAAATTAAATTGCAATACAGACTCCTAAAATATTTGGCTTTAAATACATGAATTTAAAACCTTTAGCTCGTTATTGCAAAATAAACCATTTCGTGCTAGTGTGGGAATATTATAACTGTTAGAAAAAAGGATTTTTGGCGAGGACCACGTTTTTGAACCTGTCGGGTAATGCCATGGCCACCTTTTTCCTCTTAATAAACCCACAAAGGGGGGCGCTTGAGTTGATGGATTTAACCCTTGCCCCCCGAACCATATTCCGTGAAAAATTTTCTTTGGGGGTATATAATTATCAAAGGAATTTTTTTTCCATTTTAGTTTTTTTTAAAATCTTGCTTTGATTTTAAAAAATTTTGTGGTTCGAAATATTTTTTTTGGGATTAAAAGAATCAGGAATTGAGTTTTGTTTTGAGATGTGCTTTTTTTTTCTTTGCAAACTGTTTTTCGGAAATAATTTGTCTTCACACAACATCTTGGGTTACTACTTTTTTTTTCAAATATGCGCCTTTTTTCCAGTTTTTCAAAAACCAAGAACATAATTGTATTATTAAAATCTAAAATTTTAACAATATTGGTTGACAAAAGAAAATTTTACTTAAAACAAAAAATTATTCCCAAAAAATTTAAAATTTTTTCAAAATCTTAGCCTAAAAAGGCCAACTTTCTCCGATGGAGCAAACACAACTGGATTGAAAATTTTGAAAAATCAAAAGAAAAACCCCTGGTTGTTCCGCCTGTTTTAAAATTGCGTGCTTTTTAAATTTGGAAAAACTGGTCAGTGTAAACAAAGAAATTTGTAAAACACGCAACGGACCAAAAAAGAAAACTCCAAAGTTTATTCACGTTTTCAACATTTTTGGGTTTGGGGCCGAGGCGCTTCCTTCTCCATGAAAAAAAATCAATTTGAAATATGTAAAAATCAAAACAAAATTTTAAAATATGGAAAAAGAAACTCCCAGTAAAAAACCCCAATCATTTCCCAAAAAATTCCTTTTTCCCCTTAGGGGCCTTTCACCCCTTTAAAGGAAAATTTCTTTTAAAAAATGCCGGGGGTGCCCTAACACTTTTGCAGTAGTTGAAAAATTCCCCGTGTAAAATTTAAGCAAAATGTATTTTTGAAAATTTTAAAAAATGTTAAGTGCAAAATGCTTTTCCTTTTGAAATAAAAAAATTTTTTTTCCGACAAAAAATTTAATTTTCTTGAAAAATGTTATAAATTTATTTTTTTGTGGGGAATACATCAAAAATCTATTCATTTGTAAATTCGTACCAAATATTTAATTTGACGTATCTTACGGTATATCTAAATGATTATGTATTAAGTAATGATGCATAACGTGATAAAATCCTTTTAGCGCATTATAATAACTATAATATCTAAGTATAAGATCT
The DNA here is from genome assembly GCA_019973955.1 of Trichonephila inaurata madagascariensis. Taxonomy (NCBI): domain Eukaryota; kingdom Metazoa; phylum Arthropoda; class Arachnida; order Araneae; family Nephilidae; genus Trichonephila; species Trichonephila inaurata. Next base: position 178,053 of record BMAV01000494.1, on the reverse strand, counting down.
ATGTTGTTTATTTTTTCAAATATCCACCTACTCCTCCTAAAAGTTTAATGACAGCTTTCCAGGGAAATTTCCGCAGAAAACACATGACTACTTTAAACATGTGACCATCAGGAACTCGTCCCATTGAAAACAATATTTTAACTACAAGCGTATTAAAAAAAATGCATCTTCCAAACACAAACGATATAAAGATTGATTCTTTTGAAAAGATGTACATGTATATAAAATCTCTTTTCAAATAAATGTTCAACTATAGTTTAAATTTCTTCAAACAAAAATTCTTTTTTTGAAATTATTCGTTTACTTTTATTTCCACTAACCGACATTCTGCATACCGACAGTTAAATCAAGAACTATTTAGATTTTATATATATGTGTGTGTGTGTGTTACCGTTAAAGTTGAAAATCCGTTATTTTCTAGAATAACTAGGTATTTCATGAAACAACTTGATCTCAATCAATTAAAGTACATAAAATTATTCAATTCTACGATTTAACTAGGTATTCTATAAAATAATGATTACTTGATCGTTAAAGTATGAAATACGACACCAAAATTCTTTGAACCGGTTCTAGCTGCTTTGGGAAGAATTTTTCCGACTAGGCAGAATAAAACAATTGTACCCTAGATATCAAAACAGTATATGTAAGCGAGAATTAATTTCCATTGAAGAAGTTCTAAATATTGACACAACACTTCGACCTATTGCAACAGCTCAAAGTTGCGGTATGCGTTTTAAAAAAGCCTGTGAAAAAAAAAAATGTGATGGAAAAATGGGCTTGTTTCAAAAAAATAAAAAGTTCAACCCCAAAATCCATCACAGCAATCCTTGCTCATAAATAATGAAAAGTAAAATAAAAGTATTTTTAAAATTTTTAAATTTAAAGATCTCTTACATTTTTGTTTAAAAAGTTTATGCAATGTTTTATGAAGCAACAGTTTTTCTTTCCAGCATGTTTTTTTTGTTGACAATATTTAAATAAAATCCATCTTTGTAATATATTCTTTTTCCCCTTTCTGTTTAACTAATTTTAGCAATATGAGCAATATAAATTATATTACCTGCAAATGGGACAAAAAAAATTTTTTTTAGAATTTCCCCATTTATGATCAATTAATTTACAAAATATCTCAGAAATTGTTTATTTTCCACTTTAACGGTCTATCCCTTAGTTACTTCATAGAAAATACCTAGTTATTACATAGAATAACTTGGTAAAGTAAGAAATTTTTCCCCAATTTTTATACTTTTAAATTTACTTGTCAGTTATTTTTTGAAAAAACCCAAATTATTTTTTATGAAATAATTGAATTATACACTTTAAAGGACATATATAAAATTTAAAACGTTCTTTTTTTTTTAAAAATACGTCACAAAGTCAAAAACAGAAAAGAAGATAAAAGTATTTATCAATTCATTTTAAACTTTTCTATCCAATACGCTATGAATGCAAGGGCTTTCATAATTTCTTCTTCGAGCAAAATATACTTTAAAAAATTGCAAAAAAAGGAGACTTTTCAAAATTAGGAAATCACTGACTTTAAATGCAATGATGTATTTTAAAACTCCCTATCCGACTTACTGCTCAATGAATATTTTTGATACAAAACGCGATGCCACGACAAAACTTACTTCGCCAAAAGTTCTGAAAAGAATGAAAAATAAAAAAAAAACACAGCTTCAATAACCAGTTTTCGCATAATTTCAAAGCTCATTGTCATTGGCTGTGTCTGAATGTAGCTTCACACAAAACCAAGTCGGGCTGGTGATTTCAATTCATATTCATTGAGCCATATTTTTCATTCGGTATTTTCAATGGCGGGGCGCTTCGGCTGGGAATTTTATTCTTTTTTTAATTTTTTTTAAAAAGACTTTTTCTTTTTATAAACTTCCTTTCATGAAAGTATCAAGATATGAAAATTTGAATACGTATAAGAGTCTTTTTTAAAAGGCGACGATCTTAACCCCAAGGCAATGCAAAATCATGTATTAAAGCTCCGCCATCGAATGCAAGAACGATCGGATCAATTTTTCTGTTTGATCAGCTAATTAAACGTACGGGGTCGCGACGCTGGAAACACGACTAGAAATATTATGACGGCGAACTTTATAATAAAAAGAACCGGGATTTGGAGAGAGAAGTCCCTTTTTCTCGAAAATGAGTTTCTCATCCTGTGTACTTTGCGAAGGCTTTTGGTATTCTTTTGAAAAGAGAGGATATAATAAAACACACTCTGGATATATATATTGTTATTTTGAAAGACTTTCGGAATACAGGAAAAGGGGCTATAGGATTCCCGTACCTAAGGCTATATTGTAAGTTGAATTCTTTTCATATTAACAAGAATTTTTATTCTGAATGAATAATTATTGTTAGACACGTTGGCTCAAATCAGCTCCGAAAAAGTGATTTTCCGCTAGTAGTTATCAGTGTTTATTTCTACAGTATGTAGTATATGGTTTCTAGTGGTATATGGTTGAGATATATGTCACAAAGGAATTAAGTGATATTTATTAATGCTTTGACGATCATGAAAAATTACGATGGAATAGAAGAAATCAGTCTGCGTAATGATATATCATTTTCTAAAGTTTATATATTCTTGCTTCGATTTATTTATGTGTAAAGAAATGAAAATTATTTTCTGGTTCACCTCTGTCTAGACTAAATTTACATAGACTTGTTAAAACTGTGGTTCGAATAGATTTTCGTTGTGTTATGACTTCTAAAACAAATATAAAAATAATATACATTAAATTAAATTTATATTTATCGTTACAAAGGAAGAAATTAAAAAAATAATTTAATTTAATGAATGCCATTGCAATTAGTTAAAGAATATTGTATCAGACAAAAAAATGCAATGACTCTTAAATTCTCATTGGTCAAGTAATTTCTTTCTTTTTTAATCTGTTAGTAAAAAGTACTTCGTACATTAATGTAAAAATTTTATTCAAATTTATATGTCAACTAAATAAATTTGAGTTTTGTCATTTAGCAGAGATTTTTAAATGGTTTTATCAATACTTATTAACAGGTATAAAAGTTGAAATATCATCTCATTAAATGTATTTTGCTGGTTTTCAGTATTCTACGTGTAGATTAATATTGTAGGCTATTTCAAGTACACCCCTTCTTAAAAATTTAAAAAACTAATTTACCACGGGAAGTCCCATTTTTTTAAAGTTATCAATCCATTCAAGAATTGACATTCAGAATCTCTGACATTGTGTGTACCCAACGTACACAAACAAAAAGTTTTCTGTTTTCCCCCCCAACTAAAATTTTAACGCCCAAGTCAAGATCCTGCTGCCCTTCTGCAGTGTCAATTCGAGAATCTTGATTTGTAATACGCTCTGTAAAAGACTATAAGCTCTTCCCAAATAGCTAAAAGTGCTGCTGAGATATTCCAAAAAATATGACTTTGACCACAATTTGAAGAGAACTGAAGAAGGATGACTATCACGGCTGAGTTGCACTCAAGAAGTCATTCATCTCTCAGGAACCGACCCATGAGAATGCCCTTTTAAAAAAAACCCCTTAAGACACATAATTTTTGGGAAAAATGTAATATATATATTAAATTTTAAAAGTTTTTTTTGATTTTTTGGAAATCAAAAGGAAAAAAAATATATTTTCAAAAATTTCCCTGCACAGATCTTAAAAAAAGGAATTTTTTTTTTCGGCTATCAAAAATGGGGAGGGGGAAATTACTTTTGGGGGTGCATAGGAAGTTTTTTTGGATTGGTAATCTGGAATTTATTGATTAAACAATGTAAAAAAATTGATTACTTGAACTTATCAAAAGGGGAAATATCTGGGCAAGTGCCGAGAAATTTTTGCGGTGAGTGATGTTTTTTTACTTTCAGCGGGAAAAAGGTAGCAGTGAGTGAGTGGGGGTGAATATTAACGCCCCCTGTTCAGTTTAACCACGAGGGTTTTTTGGCGACGGACCCCCGAAATTTTTGAACCATGGTAAAGGGGAAAGTGGACGAAACCTGGTGGCACACACCCCCTCCCCCTTTCCCCTCCCCCACACCACACCACACCAATGGGGGGGGAGTTTGTTGGGGGACAGATTTAACGTGTTTCCCCTGCTCTACACGGCGGGTCTTTAGTGGTACTGGGCCCCGAACGGGGACATGCCTACCCAAAAAGATACCTTGACCACTGGGGTAGGCCCAAAAAAGCAAGCAAATGGCTTACATTATGAAGCCATGGCTGTTCTATCATGTCCCAAAACAATCCCGTAAGCCATTCACGTCCCCAGACTTAAGCTCAATACAGCATTTGTGGGATTTACTCGAGTGAATAATCAGGGAGAACATCATAACATCCAATAAAATGCTCAAATCTGTCATAGTAGAAGAATGGAACAAAATTAACCCCAAAAAATGGGGACAACCGGGGTAGCCGAATCCTTGCCAAATATGTTGGGGAGAGTCAAAGGGAAAAAACGAAGTAGCTTTTTAAAATTAACCTTTTTTAATTTTCAAAACCATTATTGTAAAGGGTTTTTCCAGTGCACGCAAACTTTTTGACGACGCGATTTGTGTTGTTCTGAAGTTTTAAATATTTGTATTATTTTAATTTAAACGGGGGATATAGTTTTTCTTATACTTTTTTTTTGAATTTTTCGGGTTTTTTAAAATAATTTAAAAAAAGTATTTTTATTCGAAAAAACTTTTATTTTTTTTAATTTCTTATTTGTTTTGGGGAAAAAGATGATCGTTCCCGGGGAATGCCGGGGCTTTTTGGGGGGCCGGGGTACAGTCAACCCTCCCTATAACCCCGGGGAGTGCACCCCGCGGAAAAAACCCCCGAAACCTTTAACCGTACAAAAACCCGGCTAATTCGTAGGGGTTCTATGGAAACCGTCTACTGCGTTGTATGGAGACCGGGCTATAAAGGGACAAATCACGGGATTGTACCGGGGTTATATGGAGACCCAAAAAAACCTTTTGGGCGCGATTCCTTAATCATTTTTTTTTTGCCTACGCCATGCATCGGGGGTACGCCCGCTTTTAATTTATTCCCCGATCAGTGTATAATCACTTTTTTTTATTTCATAATAATAAAACTAGATTTCGAAGGGAGAGGTGTGGTGGCAAGATTTTAACATAAAATAAATACAACAAAAAGTAATATTAATGTATTACACTTCCAGATATAAATTATTTACACTATTTTAAGCGTTCATTATACAAAATTTGTAACAATGTGTTACTTTTGCTGAGTAGAGATCCCTGGAAGGGGAACTAACACTAATATACGTTATCCCCATGGTAACCCACATTACGCACGATAAAAATATCAAAGTAACGTTGTTGAACGGAAACCGCGCTGTAAGAGTACCGCGTTATAGGAGGGTTGACTTGTATATCAGTGTGAATATGTATTTTATTTTTTTATCATGGCAGAATGTATTTTGTTTTGCTTCCTTTTGGTCAATTAATAATTATTTTAAATCTTTTATTCTGAACTTTTTCGGTATGCTCGCACCCCCCTCCAAGAGGGGGGGCGCACCCGCACAGTTTGAGAAACGCTGGGTTAGAACATAATTTATTTTTTTTTACATGCACGAGTCTTTTTTTTTTTTCTTTAATTTCCATTTTCAGAAAAACCAAACAATTGTTTATATTATGGTAAGAAATTGCTGACGCAAACGTTTTTGCTTTTATAGGGTTGTAACTTAATCTTTTAGTTGCCAGATCTGGAAAGGGGATCTGGAATTAGTTGCCATATCTTGAAATGGTATAGTGAATTAGTCACCAAATCTGGAAATCGTTATTCCTGATGATCCTGATCAGGACAATGGAACAAAAGTTTGAAATTATTGTACTGTCATCGATCCTTGACAAGTGTGCAAAATTTCGAATTAATCTGACCTTTTAAAGCGGGTAAAAATCGAACTCAGATTCCGTTACATACTAGTGAAACTTATAAAAGCGTGTTAAAAAGAAGTCTCAATATATGAAATGGATACATTTTAAGTGTAAAAAGATTTATTTTAATACAAAAAAAATTAAAATTTAATCTTTAAACTTGATTTTCTCAGTTTCTAAACTTTCCACTTTACTTAGATTAAAAATAAATATCGGTTGCAGAGCTATGATATTTTATATGTGTATAATATTCTGTATGCCTCAATTTTTGGTAAGGGATCAGTAGAATTTATTTTGTAATATGATGAATAGGAAAAACAAGTAATATAAAAAAAAATTTAAGTCTCAATTCCTACTTAGATCAACAAAGAGAAATTTTATTTTATCTACTTTTCATTAAATAGTTACAATTAATAAAAATATATGTATATACATATAACAGAATCACAACATTAAGTGGTAATTAATTTTTACTCATTATCGTTTAAGTATCGTATTGTCATCCAAAACAATCGTGCATATAAAATTTCAGTTCAAATGAATGCTTTAAAACGTGAGAAAAAAAACCTTTTCTTCAAGTTTTGACACAAGTCGCTAAAAGTGATGCCAAAGTAGATTTATTTGTAATTCTTTAATTAATTAGTTTTGATTAATTAATTTTTATTAATTATAATTAAATTATTGTATTGTCATCCAAAATAATCATGTATATAAAATTTCAGCTCAATTGAGCGCTTTAAATTGTATTTTATTAACAATTGAAAATTCCACCAAGATAAATAAATAAACAAACAAATAAATATATATATAGAGAGAGAGAGAGATTGTGAGCTAATAGTAGGAATTGAAAAATAGTGATTTTAAATCGTTTTAATTTAATTTTAAAAATACTAAAACATTATATGAATTAAAAATTGAAGATATACAGGCATTCTTAAGCTTTAATTTTATATAAAAAAATAATATCTACCTTAAGTCTTTCAAAAGTGGGTAACAGAAAGAAAGCTATTTAGTTATTATTATTTTTGTATTCATACTTCATGCTATTTTAAAAAAACACAATAATTCCATAGCAAAATCTTTCTTTCTATTTCAAACTTTGTACTTTGCTGCACGAACTGTAAAAAACTCATATTAAAAGGAGAATTTACTGATTTATAAGAAATCAAAAAAGTACGTCAAAATATGCAATTTCAAAACTCCGCAAGGTACTACTTCCCTTAAAAGGTATCCGATTACGTTCGGAACCGTGATTTTTCAAATGCGAACAAACGAATATTTTTTTTTTTAATATTTAGGGTCACTTAGATTAGAATACGCGTATGAAATTGTTTTAAGAATATTATTACAATTAAAAATGACTTAAATGTAATATTTTGGCAAAAAAGGAACATAGAATTATTTATTTTCCAAATATTCTTCTTTTATGAAAGATGCTTCTGTAATAATAACACTTTGCCTGTATATAGCTCAGACCTCTGTAGAGAGTCTGAACTAGAATTTTTGAAATATATAATTTAGAAGTGGATTTATCCATATTTTAATGCATCAGAGTGGAGAAATTTTAACAGAGAAAAACACTAATAATTATTTTAGTTGGTAGTAATTCTGAAAATAATTTGAATTTTTCCAAAGTCGTAGTTCAGACCCTCTGGAGAAGTCTTAGCTATATATAAGCAAAATATTTTTGTTATAGAAGCATTTTTTCATGAAGAAGAATGTTTTGAAAAAAGGTAATTCTAAGTTCATTTTTTGCCCAAATATTGCATTTAAATAATTTTTTATTATAATAATATTCTTAAAATAATTTTATACGTGTATTCTAATCTAAGAGACACTGAATATTAGGAAAAAAATCGTTTGTACACTTTTGCAAAATCACTGTTCAGAACGTAGTCGGATATCTTAAGAATAAAACCATGCAAGGCCTTTGTGATATGGTTTCTTATAATTAAATTGCTGTTGAAAATCTCGTCGACCTGAAATCAATACCCTTTTGAATAAATCCTCTTAATAAATTGTTGTCAACTATTTTCAAGTCACCTGAAACAACATAATAATGGTATGTAGTCATAGCATCTACAGATTTGTGAGTTTTATAATTCTGAAATCTAATCATAACTAAAAATTAATTTGCGAAGCACCTTACTATATTTATATTAAAACCTTTTAATAATGATAACTTATTTAGAAAGAAAGATATTTATTGGTCGAAAAGGATACGAAAAATAATTTTATTTTAAAAGGTTTATTCATAAATATAGTTGAGTACATTGTCTGTACAATATTTTTTGGTAGTATTTAATTTGAAATCCATTTATTTGTGCAGGATAATTACAAATATTTCTAAAAATATAATGAGAGAGAGAGAATATCAATGCCTGAAAAAAATATCATTTAATTCTTTATAATATCCATAACTGCAATTTTTTAAATTTAAGGTATCCGACTACGTTTGGTAACATGATTTTAAAAAAGCGCATAAATGGATAATTCTCATAATATTTAGTGTCACTTAGATTAGAATACATGTATAAAATGATTTTAAGGACATTTTGACAAAAAAAATTATTTAAATACAATATTTTGGCAAAAAAGTAACTTAGAATAACCTTTTTCAAAACGTTCTCCTTTTATAAAAGATGCTTCTAAAATAATAATATTTTGTGTGTGTGTGTGTGTGTTTACATAAAGTAAAGACTTCTCCGGAGAGTCTGAACTAGGATTTTTGAAAAATTCACATTTGTTTTCAGAGTTACCCCCAATTGAAATAATTATCGACGTTTTTTTCTTAAAATTTCTCTCCTTTGTTGTAATAAAATGTGGATAAATCCACTTGTAAGTAATATATTTCAAAAATTCTAGTTCAGCCTCTGTACAGAGGTCTGAGCTATATACAGGCAAAATATTATTATAATAGAAGCATTTTTCATAAAAGGAGAATGTTTTGAAAATTGGTCTTTCTATGTTCTTTTTTTGTCAAAACATTGTACTTAGACAAATTTTTTATTGTAATAATATTCTTAAAACAATTTTATATACGTTTTCTAATCTAAGTGACATCAAATATCATAAATATTATCCATTTATACGCTTTCGCAAAATCACGGTTCCGAATGTAGTCGGATACCTTAATCCTAACATGAAATATTTTAATGTATCGATACCAAAATTCTTTTCAAATTCATGTATATATTTACACATTCTTTTCTTATTAGTTTCATGTAGTCTTGTTTTACTATTTATACGTTTACTTCTAAAAATTCTATAGATTTTATTAGTTTTCTAAACTCTATTACATCCACTACAGCAGAAAAATTTCGTGTTATTTTGTTTAATGTCGCATGAAAAGGGAAATTTTCCATTTATTTACACTGTAATGAAATTTAAGAAAATTGATATCATGAGAAATGTCTTCATATTGTAAAAAATAAGGATTTTTTTTTATCCGTATTTACTTATTATAAATTTGCATTTGTTCCTTTGAGTTGGTTATATGGGTTAATTGATTTCTTGAGAATGTCGTGCAGAGAGAGAGAGGCGTTGTTAGCGACGATGACAAATGGTACAGTCAGAATGTTCGAGGATTAATGATACACTTATTTTGTATCTCCTTTTTTTTTAGCGGGACGTTTTGGAATATTTTCTCGAATATCTAGCCAAAATTAAATTAACAATCGGTTGCAATCGATTTCATCTTTTTTTTTTTTTTTTGAATTGCCATTTCAATTCATCCATCGGTTCATTAAAAAAAAAAGAATATAAAAGAATTTTTCAAATTTTTTTTTATAGATTTCTAAAATTTTTTAGAACATCAAAAAGTAATCTGTTTTCTTAAGTAGTGGTTTTTTTTTATTATTTTGTTAACAATGTTGCAAATTGCTCCTAGTAAATTTATAATTATTATTTTTGCTCTTGTTTTTCATAGCAGTATTTTTTCCAGTAAGATATAGTAGCCGCGGTAGCCTAGTGGTCATGAGTTCGAGCCCAGTACCGCTGAAGACCCGCCTTGCACAGGGAGCTGATACACGTTAAATTTGTCGAGGCTCAAATGTCCTCCCGTTGGTGTGGTGTGGAATTTAAGAGAGGGGGCAGCTCGGGTGTCGTCCTCGTCACTTGATCATAGTTCAAAATTACGTGGTCCGTCGTCAAAAGTCCTCGTGCAGCTGAATAGTGCGACGTTAATATTCACTCACTTTCTCCAGTAAGATATAGCATTAAGATTTGTTCTTTGATGAATTAAGCTACAGAAAAACATTGAAAAATAAATAACTCAAAAAAAAATCATTTATTATTTCCTTTGTAAGTGGATAAAATTTATATTTATGTTAATATAGCTGAAAGGGAACTAAGTTAATAAATTAATTTATTTTCCTAATTAACAGAATTAATTATATGATCAGTTAAATATTTTCATCACATAAGTCGCTTTTCATCAGAATCAGGTTGACAATGGTCTGTTATTGTTTCAAATCCCCTTGGAGCAGGAAAGCCTACACCAAGTCCCTTTAACCTTTCCGCATAAAAATCTCACAAGCCAGATCATGATCTCCAAACAAATGTCCCAGGGAAATGCCCCAGCAGTCCAAAAGATGAGCAGGGGAAGCAAGGAGAGAGCGTGACCGTTTCTAAAGCGCGCCAAGGCCGTCTTGGAGAGCCCTGGATTTCCTGCACTGTAGAGATAGGCTAAGACTCTTAGCTGCTTACAAGTGCTGAACAGGAGGATTTCGCCAAGTCAGATTTCAGATTCATTTTAACTCTGTGATGGGAATGAATTTCAGAAATTGTCTAAATAGTGTATGTTCCAAATTTTACTCGAAGTCAGTACCAGAGATATATTCTTCAGAACAGTCAATAAATTGTATAGTGTGTAGATTATATATATATATATATACTTCTCGTGCCAATGATTCATATTTTTTTTCCTTTTGGACAATTGGATCAATAATTAAGATTTATAAACTAACATAAGATACCATAAAACTCTGCGATTTTTCCGTCTTAAACGAATGAAATATTTCTTGAACAATTGGACGGTGTTACACAAAATTTTGAATTTATAAAGGTTTCGGGTGATGGAGAATCCAAATATGTAAAGAATTTGGCATACTGCAAATAACATTTTTCCCTATTATATTTAATAACTCATATTTTTCATACGAAAAATATGAAGGATAGCAGATTGCTCTAATAATGAAGCGTATCGTTGACCGGTGACGGTTCATGTCACAGGCCCTGCGGTGCTGTACTTTTCGAGAAAAAAAAAACGACCCTTCATTGACGATTGCAGTAAAGCCGCATCAAACCGTTAAATGCGAAGAGTGCAATGGAATTTGTAGGAATTAATGTGTGTTTGTACCAGCTCAATACAGCAATTGTGCATGGTAACCGCACATTCCAGATAAAAGGGGGCCTCGCCGGTCCACAAACTGCTCTATGGACATTCATCCTGGAGCTCAACTCGCGCAAGAAACCGCAACGCAAAAGTTTGTCGTCTATCCCGATCATCTGATAAGAGCTGCTGCTCTAGCGCAAGGCTTTTCGAAGGATCTTATGAGCCTTAGAACGAGGTTGGTCTACAGATACTGCAATACGCCGAACACTAGTGCTACCGATGGTTTGCGATTTGTCTTCGTCCACTTGCGTCACAACATCATCCATTACCTGTGCTGGAACACACTTTCGTCCCTGTCCTGGCTGAATCCCCAATGTTCCGGTTACTTCAAATTTTCTAATTATGTTTGTTAGTCCTTGACTACTGAGTGGACCTTTTAGTGATCGTTTCAAATACCGAAATTTCCACAAAGCTTCGGTAGCAGTCTCCGTTTTGATAAAACAATGTCACCAGTAAAGCACGTTCCTGGAGAATCGACGTCATTTTCCTTGACTTGGAAACGCGTATGACTACGATGCACCTCGCATTTTTACATACCGCTGGTTGCTGCTCGCGCACAGGATTACTATGGTTACAACATTTGCATATGCCAACAGTTTACATTGCGCAACGTCTAGAGGTGGTTTTTGAAAAAAACAACGTTTTTTTTTTCCTAGATAAAATTCCCATAATTTATTTCTGCCATTGCTCAATTTTCATGCAATTCTGATGCATAGTTTTGGCTACAGACTGCTCTCAAATTTCAAGTTTAATTATGGACACCCGGTTTGTGTATGTACTTACGAACAAAAAAAAAAATGATATCTCACTTATGAGACACGTAAGTTCTTGGATAAGCAATAAAATAAATTCCAAAAGGAGAGAGAGATTAAACAAGATGAAGATTCAGTAACTATTCATGTATTTACTGCTATAAATTAAAAATATATGTGGGCTTCAAATGTTACAAAAAGTTAACCATATTTAAATAATCCCGGTTTTTTTTTTTTTTTTTGCTGTTGAAGGGAGCTAGGCATAATACTGCCCCAAAATGCTTAATTATATTTATTAATCGTAATTGATAACAATAATTCTCAATAATTAAATTTCAATCCATTTTATTTTTCATTAAAAATATTGTAGTAAATGGATAAGTAACAGTAAAATATTGAAATCAATTTTAAAGCTATTTGGCTGAATATATAATTGAAGAAATGGTTTCATCTTTTTTAAACGATCCTAATTCAGTTTGAGTTTCTTGTAAATTAAAAGGAAAAATTAATCACTATATATTTTTTCCCCTGACTGATTGTGTTACTGGAAAATTACGCATTTGAAAGCTGTTTGTCTAAAAACCATAACATTCATTATATTGAAACGTGAGACGTATGTTATTTTCCCTGCAGTAATTTTCTGCTGGTGGAAAGATTGAGTTTTACAGGCAAAGTTCACTTCCTAGCTAGAACTTAAAAAATAAGATTATGGCAACCGTCGAAAATGTGACAAGGGTTACCAGATTGGCAACTTCACACTTCTTAGCTACAAATTTGGTGAAAACACGATATTTCCAAAGAATAACCGAGAAGAGAGAGAGAGAGGCTGTAGGATCGATCCTTCTTGAAATTACCATGAGGCAATTTGAAGGACTTTTGAAACAAAGGTCAAGTCAGTTCAGAAGAGAGTTTAGTCAAGTTTAGAATCTGTGCATAGTGAGACTTTATCTATCTGAGTTCCTGATAGTGGAACTGTTCTAGATAAATATTTCTAGAACGTTGAAAAGCTTGTTTATAACGAGTGCATTTTGCACTATTGTAAATAACCTGTTACAATATTTCTTTGTGTATTTGCGTCGATTTGTCTTCGTGTAACCATTTCTTTGTCCAGGTTCATTAATAAATATGTTATTCAAATAGTTGGAGTCATCGGCTGCTTTTTCCCTACTCAAATTTGCAATAATATCTAAAGTAGCTGGTAGGATAAATTGTTTCCCGATTGTATGGGGCTTCTAATGTTTTACTTTTCTGAGAACTACCTTGAAAGGTGCTAGTAAAGAATTTTGGTATTGGTGTTTTCGCGAGAAACATACCTTTTTTTTTTGTTGTTTCAATTCTTTTAATTACGAAATTTACCAAAAATAGTAGGTTTCTAAATGGCACATCAGTAGTTTTTTTTTCTTTGGAGTATGCAACCAATACTTAATATTCCTTGTATTAAGTGTGCGAGATAAATAAACATTCACTCAGTGAAGAAAAATCAGATATTTCAGATTGTAAGTGAAACATTTTATTATTTTTGAATTAAATTGCTTAATTTATTTAAAAGGATATTTTGATTATTTCAAAGAATAACTATCAATTGTCGCTTATCCGGTATAATAGGTTAGCGGTTAGCGACGCTGACTGCTGACCTGGGTTCGAATCCCGGAGAAGGCATGGATGTTGGTAAATGTATAGTGCCTTTGTGGCATGGGACTACTCTAAATAGCAATCAAGCCGCAAGTCCTCTTGTGAGGTTGGTGGAAGGGGAAGAGGGAAGGCCCCTGACCCTTCCACAGCGGGTGTTCTCCCTCAAAATTGGGGTGGGACCGAGCTAAATCGTACTGTCACCTGTATGGTGCTCAAGGCTACGGACAACGACAGGCGTACATCTAGCCCCTTGCCATGATGAATTTCGTGGGCCTGGATCTGACGAAGTCGAGATCAGGTGGCATAAGAAACAACAACTATCAAGGTCAAAAAGTAAGACAAACAAAATTTTGGAAGATGTAACAATCATTCATTTTATTACTAATATCTTATGTAATGAATAAAACCATGAACTTTATATATAATTTCGAATTATAAAATTAAACATATTTCACACTTTAATCTATTCCTTTTAATGGGCTAAATTCCTGTGACATCATAGCCATACGACAACTGTAATCATGTATTGCCAGCCAACCATTTTAAAAATTCTTGTGATGTCCTAGTCACATGATAAATGTAATCACGGTATTTCAGCCAATCAGTGCATTCGCTTCACTGTTGCCAACTTTTACTTTCTGCAGAAATTTGAATACAGATCTCAGCTCAATAATTCGAAAATTTAAAAGTATTTGGAATAACCTCATTTTGGGGGGGAAGGGGGAAAACAGATTTTAAAATAATTTAATTGTAATACTTATGGAAAAGGAGGAAGTTGCATTAAAAATATCTTAACATGGTAAGAAATACCAAAATATATTCAAAAAGTTTGTTTTAAAACTTTACATTTAACTTCAGTCAAATTATCTTTGATGAAATAAAAATACATCTTAATTTCGAATAATCTCTAGTAATGAGAATAATTCAATTAAGTCTTTTTTTCATTTAACTCTTGAATTATGCATTTAAGTTGTTTTGTTTTATACAATTTATTTTATTTACGTTATAACTGATTCAAACAAAATTTTATAGAACTGCATTTTTGATATTTCAAGCAATTTTATGATTTTTAGATAATTCTAATATTCTTGAATTTAGGTGTTTCTCAGTAATTATATACGACATAATGTATTCGGGAGAAAAAGACGTCTGTGAAAGAAATAAAAATTATCAATATTATTAAAACCATATACGTTTTGTCTTTTTCTTTTCTTACCGAAGTGGAACGTCTTTTCCTTCTCATGAAAGATAACTGTTGACAGTTACGATCGTTGTCATGGCAACGATAACTGCTTTTCTTCTTAGAACCAATAATTGGATGTCCCATTTGTCCTTTTATTTTTAACGGAAATTATTGGAGCTCCCAAACACACACACATTTCCTAATCCTAACGTTTGAAAAAGATTTAGAAATACTGTCAATAAAGTGAACGAAAAAAAAAAAATTTAGGAATAGAAAAGGTGGCTTAAGCCGCTTTAACAAACCAAAAGAAATGCATACATTTAAAACTTCAGTGATTCAGAGTCTCAAGAGATCGAAGAGAGATTTAGAGAAGATTTAAAAAGAAAATGAATAAAAAACGAACGTGAGTATTTTATCTATTCAAATAATATGGTTAAAAATTTTGTTTCAATGAAACTCCTATACTTTCACTCTAAAAGAAGATTTATTTTAAAATAGTATATATAAGTGAAATCGTTATATATATTTATTTACTTAAAATAAATTCAGTTATGCCGATATCGATTATATAAATTGTTGCATGGATAAGTGTAATTATGTGGTAAATATATATTTCAAATATCTTGTTGCGTAAACTATTCCATTTGGAAAAAAAAGTTATGAATCGGGTACAAATTTTTGTTATACAATAATACCTTACTTACGTGAACCCGCAGTTACGCGATTTTCAAATTTCATCGCTTTGTCTTTTGTTTGAGGGGGATTGGTAAAATTGGAAATACAATTGAAGAAGTTAAGAAGTCGATAGAGATTACTTTCAAGAACTGCTGGATTCCCACAATCAGGAGCTGACAATGGGCTAAATTCATGTCGTAGTCACATGATAACGACAACCACGTGTATCTAGCCAATGAGTTCAAGAAGTCATAGTCGCACGATAAATGCAATCATTGGTTTCGAGCTAATCAATTCATGCGCTTCGTTGTTGCCAACTTTTGCTCTTTGCGGAAACTTTCTCTTAAAAAGTACACATTTGTCGACAATAATAACGCATATTGGTATGCAAAATGCACTTTATTTAAAAATGCATGCACGAATTAAGATTTTTTTCTTAAATTTTAAAACTTTTTTGATGAATTTTTACTCAATGATGGAATTTGAAATTTTATCTAAGTTCTACGAATAGAACAACAAATACAAGTTAATTTAACGCCAGTTTTAAAGTCAATGGAGAACACGTGTCTATATTTATCATGTGACCGTCAGGAATTGAGCCCATTGATGATCTCATATAAATACACGAGCAAGAGCAAGACATTGAAGAACTTGAGTCTTTTAATCCAGTTCAATCAGAAGATCGAATGACGGCTTAGAATTTGACTAAAAGCCTCAGTTAACTTGAAAAAAAGTTACACATTTTAGAAAATGCAGAGATCCCAACGATGAGCGTATTTTTTCAACAAAACAAGGAACAAAAAAATTATTAGCATCTTACAACGTAATTTTGCGGCAGAAAAAATATATTTGACCCGGCAGACTTAAGATAAATTAGATTTTATGTTGAAGATTGTTAGATTTTATGAAAATAACTTCGGATTGGGAATTTTTATTTGTGTTATCTGAGATTTTATAAACAATTTTTTCCCTAAATTATTATTTTCTTTCGTCTCCGGCCCCAACTGAAAATAATTTATGCGTATTTATATGCGAAATTGTATCTCGATTTACGTGAATTCGATTTACGTGGTTATCACTTATCGCGTAAGTTCAGGGTGTTGCTGTATTTTCAATTTGTCAGTGAAATAACTTTAAGAAATTAACAACAAGTTTCCAAAAACCTTGCAATTAAATGTGCAAACTTAATGACTTTCAAGTTATAATACGGGTATCTCTATAGTGCACAGGTTTATAATTAAAAATTTCTAGATTGTGCGGGATAGTAATGGGTTTCGGCTTCAAATGTTTTAACAACCACTTGTTGCCCTTGCCGCAAATAGAACCATAGATTCTTGATAATCACAACAAAAGAGAATTTTAAGCGCATTTTCCTTATCCGATGGGAAAATTCAAACAGTTAAGAAAAAAGTAATTAATTATTTCGTTTGGCATTGTGGCTACGATAATTTTTTACCAATTTATTTTTATTCAATCGATTGCTGTATGTAACGTTATCGTCTGATTTTATGTTTGTTATTTCCAGTTTTAAATGCAGCTTGGTTTGGTTTCTCAATAAAATAGAAGACAATTTTGCAATATTTATTTGGAATTGAACAGCAAGGATTTCGGGTACTTTCATATTATCGCAACCTATCTGCGACAAAATATGAAACGAAGCACCTGGTTGCCAATTCAGCACGTACGACTCATAGGAAATCAGGGATGCCAACTTGGCGAGTTATTAATAGAGTTGGCGATAGTTGCCATAATACGTAAGCACCGGCTCTCGGAATAAGAAAATAAATTACAATCCTTATGGTCAATCTAAGCATCAATATCTAGCTTACACCTTAGTGAGAATAATAACAAATGCCATTCTAACAACTACTTTACCGAATTTAACAAAAATTAAATACCAGCTCTGTGTGGGGACCTGGAAGGAAAATCTGAATTCCACCACTGCTTGGAAATCTTAAAAAGATTTCAGAGGTCCTTGAGCTCGATTGAGAAAAAGTCTATTTGTGGGTTGTACTTATTTTAAAAGATGACGAATGAAATTTGGAATGTTCTTCTCTTATAAATGTATGTAATGAAATGTACTATTATTAGTTATAGTATGTATCATGAAGAATGATTATACAAAAAATATCTTATCTGAGATAAAAATAATAATAATGTAGTTTTCTCCCCCTAATGTATCATTAATAGACAAACGAATACGTTTTTTATATATATATTTAGTGTAGTTATACATCATTATTTAATGCATAAATCACTATTCATGTTTTGTATGTTAAGGTATAAATCATACATATTCATGTACGTATTACAAAAGAAGTACGTGTTGTTATTTCCATATTTTTATCTCGTTAGTAAATGTTTTTTCTACAATACAGCTAACTAATTTATTTCGTAATTTTCCTTTTCTTATATGTATCTTACATACAGTAGAACGTCGTTTATCCGAA
>BMAV01000494.1:88587-155078 GCA_019973955.1 Trichonephila inaurata madagascariensis | reverse complement strand
ATATCGATATTTTGTTATAACGTTTAATCAAGTGATAAGACTGTGCTCATATATAAAAAAAAATGTTTATTATTCACAAAAACAAATAGCATAAATCAATTTTATATTTATTTTTGCATCACTTTTTCAGACTATATAGAGGCATTTCAAACAAGCATATTACTTATATTTAATGTAAATACTATGCATCTTGAAATGCTGAAGGCTCATATCTAAAGAAATGACACCGTAACATACTCTAGGTTTGTATTATTATAACGTATAATATGGCAGTGAAAATCGCTTAACACGAAACTAAGAGACTGAAATATTTTTTCGTGTCAAAAAAATTTCATGTTTTTTAAAGGATAAATAAAATAAAACATATACTACACAATAAAATTACGTTTATTTTGTTTACATAGATATGTATATCTGCAGGTATTTAATAAAAATCAATGAAACAAAAACATTCACCAGAACTTAATGAAATTCAATACAAAATTTTCAAGTTTTTTGAAAAACAAAATATTTATAGAGTTTTTGGAAAATAATCTGATATTTTCTTTGCATTGTCTCTTTTCACATCAAACTGTCAACAAATGGCTCGATGTTATCCATTTTACTATTCATTTCACCACTGGAATGTGCGTCTAAATAACTGTGCATACTTTTAATAATGTTCCTCATTTCGGATGACGTGAGAACAAGAGCTGCATTATTCATTTCATTTTTGTCGTCCGAATCTGCATCAATTATATTTTTTCAGCTTTGAACAAAATCCAAAATGTCTTCGTTTGCTATATATATATATATAAAATTGGAGCTGTACACACATTATCATCATCTATTGCACCGAATTCTTCCGATGATACAGTTGAACAGTCTAATAAGGCTGGTGTTTTCCTTATTTTTTCCATTCCAAGAAGGGAAAACTTTTCGTGCTAAACGATTTTCGTTTCGTGTTAAGAAAAAAAATGCATGAAAATGCATAGTATTTAGTCGGGACCATTGTATTGTTTCGTGTTAGCCGATATTTCGTCTTAAGCGTTTTCGCGGTAAATGTATTTTACTGTATTTTTGAAATAAATGTATGGAGGGAAAAAAATAAACCAAAAGTTATTGCCGTGAGTAAAAGATCAGCTGTACTTGCACCTCTAAAGGAAATTTCGCAAACTATTCGCATCTTTGTTGGTAATGCGGACTTGAATCACGAACATCTTATAGCATTTAATCCTAATATAAATATTATTCCATATTTTGTGTGAAAGCTGTTATTACATTTATTTCCACATATGTTGAGTTAATTCTTACTCTCTTTGCCTCAGTGGCGAAACGGAGAACATTTGAGCCCCCCTGCAAAGTCAGGCTTTCGGCGCCCAAATGTGATTTTACAAAAGGTTGGTACTTGGCGACAGTCAGGCTTCGGGCCCCCTAGAGCCCTGCAGGGTGTGCGTTACGCCACTGCTTTGCCTTAAGACTGCTGTTAGATTTTCTTTTGTTATATCACTCAAGCTGAGAATTTAATAAAGCAACTATTTAAATAAATACACTTTAGTTTTTCGACAGCAGTGTTCGAACATCTACTTCTAAAACATAATCTGAATTATTTAATTTAATCAAATTAAAAAAAGACGTCTTATAGTTTGACTAGTTTTTCAATTGTTGATATCTCAAATTCCGTTCGAAGCAATATCTTTTGCTGCTGTCAAGAAGTCCAGAGACCTTCTTAGATTTTCGATAACAATTATGGAAGATTCTACTTAATATTTACAAATAAAATTTCTGTTCGCTGCGCTGTTGTTGGCGAATTTCACATTTTAGCCATGTGTGAAACTGATTTTTAACACTATTTAACAACCAATACAAGTATGGGGTCATTATGATAATGGGCTATATGCATATTGTCTATCAAAATCATTTTAGCATTAAATGTCAGCTGGTTTGTACACTAAGGTTTTTACTTGAACTTTGCAAACTAATGTAAAAGACAATTTAAAAGTGCTCACAAGAATAACAGAAATATTTTCCATGAATAATACTTTTGTAAAAAATACAAAAGTGGAAAATACTTTTGGTTAACACAACATATCTAATCAAAGACGAAGAACGAATTCGATTGTATATCCTTTTTGACAACAAAAAATTTATTATTGCTGCAGCGTCGCCTTATTAGACGGACGTTTTGCTACCCCTTTTGTCATTTTTGAAGCTAAGGGGTGAGCAGAATGGCCAGATGGATTATTCTATTCTTGAAACTGACTACAAATTCTTTTCGCACCCTGGGGAGAAACAGATGCTGAGCCGACTCTTGAACTGTTTAATGTTGTAGTTCTTTTCTTCCATCTCTCTCACCCAGTGGAGAATAGATTCACCAGATGACTTTTCATCACAGCAATCTTTAGAAATGACACACCTGTTTGATGGCCATCCATTCTCTCGTTCTCTCGCACATGTTGGCCGTGAGGCACTTGTATCGGAGGAGTGTTGACCTTTTGTGAGGAAGAAATACCAAGGAGTGTATTCCCAGTGTTAAAGTGACAGGTCAATTTATAGAGCCTCCATATGGCTTACAAGGTACGGTGATACAGATAGTCGTGACAGACTTTTGTCACGAAAGAACCAATGGTGGTTGAGACCAAGACAGAGGTTGCTGGGTGCATACCTTTGACGCTCTCCAATCAGAAATTATTGGGAATGTGAAAAAGGCCCACATAGGGGGTTAAAGGGACGGGGTGACCGGGATTTTCTGCGAGATCAGCAAACTGTGGTCAAGATTGCAGTTAGACGAAGCGACAGAGACTGCGAGGCAGCCGCACTTTTTGGATTTCTACGATGAGAAGGAAAGACCTGCCATAGGGTGAGTGGCAGTGGGACCGGAGATCGGGAAGATCATAGAACTGCGATCTGGACTTGATATTTTCTCCAGCGAAAAGGAGATACCATAATAATAGAGTAAAGATTCTAATTTAATTTGTAAATAAAATGATATTTAACCAAAGCTGCATGATCTCTCTCGCTACCCAGGAATTAAGCAAAATTGAGCGTCACGACGTTACACTGCCTTTGCTTAGTGTTAGAGAAAGAATCTAAGCTTGTGTGGAACCTTTCTTCAGATTGAAAAATGCTTCAACATATTTGTATTACAATTAAACACCAAAAAAAGTATGTAGTATATTTTTATAACAATTCTCATTTCCTTCAACAACAGCAACAACAAAATCAGTCAATTTTCCCCCCGAGTTCCTAACTTTGTCTTTTACATTTTAATGTTAAATTGAGATCTAATCTTCCTCGTTGCCGCCCCTCCGGTATAGTGATTAGTGACGCTGACTGCGGTGCCGTAGGGGCTGGGTTCGAATCCTGGGTAAGTCATGGATGTTTGTGTTGTAATCCTTCTCTTCTTTATGATGTGTGCTTCACGCTTACTTCTATGTAAGTCCCTGTGTTATACTTTGTGGTGCACGGGGTTATAAGTGCTCTCAATAAAAAAAAAATCTTGCCCGTTAAAGTGAAAAATATATATAACGTATTTATGAAGATACTCTAAAGTTTTAAGGATGCAATAAATAAATATATACGTCTTATAGCAACGTAAACTTATTTGAATACTGGGACTGTGTGGGATCTGAAAATATGTTCAATGTTGAGGAACTTCTCCGAAACAAAAGATAGGGCTGCGGTAGCCCAGTCGTCAAGGTATTGGATCATGGCAGGCATGTCATGAGTTCGAGCCCAGTACCACTAAAGACCCGCCGTGTAGGGCAGCGATGCACGTTGACAGCTGAAACGTCCTCCCGTATTGGTGGGGGAGGTAGGAAAAGGGGGGGGGCAGCTCAGGTGTCGTCCACGTCACTTGACCATGGTTCAAAATTACGTGGTCCGTCGCCAAAAGCCCTCGTGTAACTGAACAGTGCGACGTTAATATTCTCTCCCTCCCGAAACATAAGATGTGGTCGTGAAAACCTAATGATCATGGTCATGAACTCGTGGTTAGCGTGCCATGAGTTAGAGCCCCAGTATCACTGAAGACCAGCCATGTAGAGAAACTGATACACGTTAAGTCTGTTGAGACTCAAAGTCTTCCCGTTGGCGTACCGCGGTAGTTTGGAGGAAGTGGTGCTAGCTTAAATGTAGTCCTCGTCATTTGATCGAGTCTCAAAAGTAAGAGGTTCGTCGCCAATAGTTCTCATGTTGCTTTATAGTGCGACGTCAATAAACACTCGCCTGAGACATAAGACGAATGATTGTGCATTAACATCACACTAAAGCTGCATTCACACCAAGGCTGTCAGCGTCTAGCCAATCAGAGACTTCATCACGGGCGAGATGAAGTCTCTGATTGGCTAGACGCTCAACGCTGACAGCCTTGGTGTGAATTCAGCTTAAGGAATAACACTATGACTCTCTCTCTCTCTTGGTGACATACTTCGTATTTTTGTACATCATCGTTTAAGTAAAAAGATCGAAACCTGAGATGTGGCACCCCACTCTCCTAACTTCTATAGAGACGTAAGACAAAAGCCGCCTTAATATATTAAACAGGACTTACAATCGGAACCTCTTTTTTCCAATAAAAAAAAAACGCTGGAACATTAATATTATTTGCTCACCTTACATGCTTTTTGAGTTTTGGGTGCATTTTATAATCCTCACTTTTATAAAAGTCAGTCCTTTTTAATGTAAAAATATGTTTAACTTTCCACCTTCTACACGGTTATGAAAAACGGTTTTCAAACTTTATGTGTTGATGAGAAGAATTGTGGATCTTTAAAATATTTCTGAATTTTAAGAATACTGCACAGTAGACGGATGTGTTACAACACCAAACATTTATATGAAATTGGAGCGACTTCCGCTTGGAAATGTATTCCAATTTTGAATTGGGTTCCTTGATATTAAACAAAGACAACCTTAAATAGTGGTTATTTTAATATGCAACTCAAAAATTGACCGTGGTAACCGAGTAGACATGATCGAGAATTCGTGGGCGGCGTTGTTTCTTTTAAGTAGTGAAGTTTAATCCTGGTGCCATGCAAGACCCGCTGCATAGAGAAGTTGATGCCTTTTTTTTTTAACTCCGTCGACTGAGTGAGTGAATATTTACGTCACTTATTCAGGGGACTTTTGGCGACGGACCAAGTAATTTGGAACCATGGTCAACTGATGATTACGACACCTGAGTTGGCACCCCTCTCCAAACTACCACGCCAACGGGAGAATTTTGAGCCTCTACAGATTTAACGTGCATCAGCCCCTCTACATGCCTGGTCTTCAATGACACTAGGGCTCGAACCCGCGACACTCCGGCTACGAATTCGTGACCATAACCCCTAGGCTACAGCGGCCACTTTAACCCTGTTAAGGTTCAAAGTCTTCACGTTGATATGGTTTGGAAATCTAGAGTGGGATGCTAGCTCAATTGTAGTTTTTGATCGTAACTGGTCCGTTGCCGATAACTCTTGTACAATTTCGAATCAGGCATTAATAAAAATTAATTCCGCTCAGAACTGCTGCTACAACCAAAGTTTATCAATTAATGAAAAAAAAAAGAAACTCTAATAAACTGAAGTTGCTCATTTAAAAAAATAAAAATCATGTCGTTGGATTGATATCGATAAATTTCTTCTTTCTGAAACTTATGCTCTTTTTTTATATTTCTAATATTTCAGATACAACCCTACCAACCAGTGATCGGTACTGGTGCAACTGACTCTAGCTTTACTTGTGAACTTCAGGCGATAATAGAGGCTCTTTGATTTATATGACTCTCCCTATTCTAAAAGAGGGTAAAGGTCTCGTCATTTATTGTGACTCAAAGACAACCCTTCAGGCTATTCTAAATGTAGGTTCGCGAATTACTGAAGAGATTTGCACTCGCCAGCTTAGATTACATGAGTTAAATAAAGTCTGCTTTCTCCAATGGTTCCCTGCACATGTCAACATTTCAGGCAATGAAAATGCGGATAAACTGGCGAAAGAGGCTAAAAATCTCAAAAATGGTAACGTTGTCAATGTCACCTTATTAGATCCAAATGCTATGACAAATTTTAAATTGAGAGAGAAGACAATCCCGTAAAGCATCAACTCGGTAATATACGTAGAGACCGCCTTATAGCAAAAACTATTGCTAGGTGTCGCCCATCCGGTATAGTGGTTAGCGACTGGGTTCGAATCCCGGAGAAGACATGGATGTTTGTAAATGTATAGAGCCTGCGCGGCATGGGGGTACTCAAAATAGCTGTCGAGCTGCAAGTCCTCTCGTGAGGTTGGTGGAAGGGGAAGAAAGGTGGGAGGCCTATGACTACCACCAGAGTGTTCTCCCTCTAAATTGGGATGGAATCGAGCCAAATCGTACTGTCACCTGTAGGGTGCTCAAAGCTACGGCTAATGACAGGCGTTACTCAGCCCTTTGCCATGAATTTCGTGG
This sequence comes from Trichonephila inaurata madagascariensis, assembly GCA_019973955.1. Classification (NCBI taxonomy): domain Eukaryota; kingdom Metazoa; phylum Arthropoda; class Arachnida; order Araneae; family Nephilidae; genus Trichonephila; species Trichonephila inaurata. The sequence goes on along the minus strand of BMAV01000494.1, from coordinate 148,669 downwards.
GCCTCGATCTGGCCTTTGCCGATCAGGTGGCATTAGTAACAACAACTATTGCTAGGTTAAGAACTGGTCAACACAGAGGAATGAAGATTGATAGGGATGGTAGAACATTAGGAATTGTGATAACTGTTTAGATAAGCTAAAACCATAAAGTCATAATTCAGTCAGAAAAAAAAGCAAATGAAGATTTATGGTAAATCTATTTGCTTATAATTTTTAATACTAATTCTGTAATTTTAAACATATTTCCAGTATATTTTCGAACATAAGGCAATCCGTGTATAAACAGAGTGCATTTTTTCAGAAATGTAACCAAAATTCAGAATTCACATGTATACCTGTAATTTTCACACATGTTTCCATAAGGGCGGAAAGTTTGCCTATCGAGTAAAACGGGTGGAATATTTTCCACTCAAATTGCTATAAAGTCAAACACAAATGACGATATTTTTAATTTTGGGCAACCCTAGATGAAACAAACATTTTTAAAATTTATTTTGTACAATTCTATGCTAAACTAGTCGTACTGTCTGTGCCATCTTTTTGTTAGGAAAATAAACGATAGAAGAGAAATTCGTATACGGCACTAGATCGTCGACCTGTTTCTCGCCTGAATGAACAATTCACTGCCTGATATATGCAACAAGATATCTCAATAATTAATTGGGAATTTTACGAACTATTCATAAAATCGGAGTCCGACTTTGAAGAATTTATACGATTTTTTAAGTTCCATCCAAAACACCAAAAAATTAAAATCGTTAAAAGTTTTTTCAAAGCTACGTTTTCTCGCTATAATAGCGGGTCCGTGTATATATATAAGGCATCTCCACTTTCATTTCAAAAAAGTTCCAAAAACCTCGCCTTATACACGAAAATATATGTATATATATATGGTATAATTTTATTTATAATTCCTCTCGAATAACAAATCTTTTTTTTTCTTCTAATATCTTTGTCTTCTGACATCAAAAAATTAATAATCAATAAGTGAAAACTGTCTTATTTTTTTTAACTGTTATAGCTCTTGTTCAAACACATACATATTATACATACACAATTTAGGTACCTACAATTTTAAGAAATAAAATGTAACTAAATATATATTTATATATTACTTTTAGCTGACCAAAGCATATTTTTCTAATTGCAACTAATTTTTGGATGGATATAACAGGTTAAAAAAAAAATACACATATCAACCACTGAAATGGCACAAATTTTGAAAAAGATACTTGAAGTGATACAATTTTCCCAACAGCAAAAGACATTTTTCCATAGCAACTAAGCCATGGCTGTCTCAGAAAAACTTTCACAAAAGCTCCGTTTCATTTCAATCATTCACTATGCAACTCCTATTATTCTGCTAAAAGCAAAGACAAATTGATGCGATTAAAAAACTTAGACATGAAGGTGTGCTTTTTTTTTATTACAATGTGATATTACTTCTATTTTGCATATTCATCATGGTTCAAAATACAGGTCACAGAAAGTAGTAACTGAAAATTCTGCATTCCTAGATTAATTTTAAGAAACACACACACACACACAATAGAGCCCTCTAAACCAGCGATACTCAACCTGTGGCCCATTGCACAAATAAATTCAATTATTTAAGAACAATGCATTAAAAATTTAGCAAGAAATTTTATCAATCAAATATATTAATTTTGCTCTCGATGCCATGATGGTATGAATTGCAAAATAGCTTTTTTTTTCTTTTTGTAATTGTAATGGTTAGCGATAAACAGTGGATTAGCGACCATTTTATGTGTGTGTGTGGGTACAGCTAATTTTAAATTAACTTTCATGTCTTGCAAGTGTGAAAAATATCTAAAGAACATACGTTGTTTCAAGATAATTGGGATCTTGACTATTTCGTAGAGAAAAACAAACATGGATCAACAACTTGTTTGATTTGTTGTGAAAAGAGAGGTAAAAGTTAAAATATATTATTTAACTATTGTCACTATACCACTAAGCACAAATCTTTCAATTGCTCTTTCTTGAAGACCTCTTTCAAATGAGGTAAATTGGCTTTCTTGAAAATAACTTTGCAAGAGCAACAAAATATTTTGTCGGTGGCAATGTCACAAAATACAGAGGTAACGAAAGCATCCTATAAAATTTTGTTACATTATACATATTGATAAATATATGAAATTGTTAAGGATAAACATATGAATTTATACAGGAATTGTTAGAGGGTTTCTCAAATGCTTCCGATGTACTCTTTGGTAAATTCAGTTATTTGTTCAGATATTTTTTTTAGTAAAACAAAAAAAAAAGTATTTGAATTTGAAACAAAAATGCACAAGCAAGTCTGAGCTCATTTTAAACATAGGTCAGGAATTCTGTAAAAACTCTTTGCTACCATCCTGCATTTGAAAAAATAATATCTGAAATAAAAATGAGTGAGGCTTTGCCAAAGAAAAAATCAAAGTACACAGCAGCTTTGCTTTTATGACAGTAGAATGCAAACATGGGGCTTGGAATCATTGATGAAAGAAAATCGAAATTACACCATAAGTGGGTAAAAAATGCATAAAACCTATTTTTTGTGAGTTGAGTTTATGCACTTTAAATATTAAATAAATCCAAAATTTTGAGTTTTAATATTTTGATCAATTTTCTGCATTTTAAGTGTCCTTGATCTTATATTCCCCCCATTAATCCTAATGTTGCAGCCCACGTGAAATATTTTACATATGTATGTGGCCTGGCAGAAAGAAAGGTTGAGTACTCTTGTTCTAAACTGTGCTATAAAAAAACATTCAAGAATATTTTCTCAAGTGTATAGTAACTGTATGGCATTTCATATTAAATTTAATTTTTATTATGAAATATATATATTATACTTTTAATTTCATTTGAATTAAAAAGTAATTCGGCAATTATACAAGGGCTACTGGCATCAAATCTTGTAATTTGGAACCACAGTTAGTGCAATTATATGTTCAATTTATTATGAACTACTAGATCTTTCATTTGAGAAGGTATCTTGTAGTGAGGCTAAAATTCACAGAAGATTATTTTGAGTATTGGAAAATTCTAAGCTGAGATCCGGAAATACAGAAAGAGACAATTTCAGATGTTCCACTCCAATTTGTTACCACTAATAGTTTTCAGTTAATTTCTAGCACTATTTACAATGTGACCAAGAGACATTCATTTTAGTTCATTTAAAAATCACATTAATTTTTAAAATTTCTTAACTACAATCTGTGCACAGAATATAAAATATAAATTTTATTTATAATATAATCTTGTAATGAGCAATAAAGCTTAATAGCACAAAAATCTTAATTTAAAAGTACAACAAAAACATTTTTTTTTTTAAATTTCAGGCAGAAATTGTCTTTGCTAGAAATTTGCCTAAGGTTGTTCAAAATTATTATTTATATATAATAATGATGCGAAGTTCAGTGGCTGAGTGGTGGTGAATCGCACTTCCATGCGACAGAACTGGGGTTCAAACCCAGGGCTAGGCAAGGCCAACTCATCCTTTCATCCCTTCAATGGGTCGATAAATAAGTACCAAGCTTGCTTGGGAACTAAGCATTGGAGGGTTTCGTGTCAGACTGACCCCCTGATTGGAACGTCTGCTCATGCACATCAAGTCAGTGCCCAAGGTCATGAAAACTGAGATGGCCACAGAAGGCCTTGATCCTCATGGGCTGTTGTGCCACTGAGTTTAGTTTAATAATGATACTGATGTGAACTTAGCATGTGATGAGCCCCATTTATGTGTATATATTCCTTTAAAACTGCTCATTAATTGAGATAGCTCAAAACTAATCCTTAAAAAAAAAAGATTATCAGCAGATGGTGAAATAAACATCCTAGATCAGGGGTGGGCACTTTTCTTGGCTCAAGGGCCATACTGTGGATACCCGAGAGTTGCACCTTTTAAAAATGATTGCATTCATTGTTAATTTTGTATCTTAGATAAGGTATAAATTGTAGCATAAAAATCAAGAAATATGTTAAATAAAATAGTGGCCACTTTATTCAATTTACTTACTGAGCTAATTTCATATTACCAGTAGCAACAAACCCATTTAATTTTAGAATCAGCTAATTGAGACAAATGTACCCACCCCGTCACACTTTATAATTTTTTTGAAATCAAGAGTGAGGTTGCTCATTTAAATTCTCATCACAGCCTGCAAATTGATGTCAGCCAACTTGCATCTATCCAACTTATAGTTGATCTTCATGCATAAATATTTTTCAGCAGACAAAGATTTGTAGAAATCAAAATGTCATTGCAATAAATATTTCCTTCATACTGTGAATCTGACTCCAAGTCAATAAGTTCACAAGCTTAACTCCTCAGAAGCTGTATTAATATCAGGCAGTGCACAGGAAAAAAATTCGGTTCAAGGTGGATTTCCAGACTGTCTTGGCTCACCAAAAAAAAAAAAACCTTTTCCGGCTGCTATTTACCCACTTCTGTCCTAGATTGATCATGAAGTAAATTTAAATCAAGAAGTACATTTTTTAAAAAAGCACTTGTTTTAAAAGAAAAATGGAACATCAATTAAAAAAAAATGAAACAGTATATTTTATTGTACAGGTTTATTACATTAAAAATTCATAACACTACAGAAAATATCATTTTATATAAAGTTTTTTTTCCAGTCACAAAACAGATGAGATTTTAAAGAAATTCATGTCAAACTAAAAAAAAAATAATCCAATCAAATCATAGAAGTGATTGTTTAGTTTTGAATAGGAAAAGTACTAAATAATATAGTATAAAAGAACACTATGGAAACTTGTTGAGAAATATGAAAAACAAAATTTATAAGTCCAAGAGGAGAAAAAAATGACACTAATATTTTATTTAAGAACATAAAATTATCTATGTCATTTTGCTATCATTTTAACATACTGAATAGTGCAAATAAATATATTCATTTCAAATTTTCACTAGTTAATGATGAAAATTGTCTTTGCAATTTTAATATCATACAAGGGGCATGTTTAATTCCAATAACAAAAGCATAAGTTTTTAAAATGCACATACATGACCGCACCATTTGAGCACATTTTGTTTAATTAAAATGAAAAGCATAATATTTTGTTCCTTATAAGCATCATTTTAAAATAATAGCAGCAGCAGAACAATAACACAAAATTTTTAAAATTCCAAAAAAAAAAAAAAAAATAAAATGACTAATTTCAAATTGAGAACGAACTATTTTTATATAAGCTGCAATTTTAAAAATGTATGTACAGCAAACAATTTTAAAATGCTAAATAAAAAGAAACACAACCTGTAGGCCTGCCATACACAGATCATAGCACAAGAAAATAAAAAAAATAAAAAATAACCGATACAAAAAAAATTAATGATTCACTATCTAAGATAAAGTTTAATATCCTGTTTGGTAATTGAGAGTAGGACGAGTATAGGAAGTTGTAGAGCCCCTAGAATATGGATTAGCAGGACCAGGACCACTAGGCACAGGTGCAGAAGTAGGACCAGGTGAATATCCAGCAGGATACTGCATTTGTCCTTGAAAAGCCTGGGATGTTGGTGGACCTCCCTGGTAAGATTGGGCTCCAGGCTGAACTTGACTTGGAGCACCAGTAGGTGGGCCTGCAAAAGGACTGCCTCTTCTAGAAGGAAATATATATTCATTTTAATCTCATTTCAAAATATTCTATCACTGAAGCACTTAATGGATATGAATAAACATATAAATGTAAAGCTTCATTCACAGCCAGGCCATCCCATATTTTATACAATAAAACAATTAAATATATCTACTTTTGATACAGCTAATCATATCGTAAGCTTCAGCATACCATATTCACCCATAAAGCAAAAATACAATTCTGGGAAAGGTTCTATAAATCAGTGGTCCCTAACCTTGGGCTGCAGACCAGTAATAGTCTGTTGATCAAATGGTACTGGTCTCCTAAATCAACATTAAATTATTTCCATTTTATTTGCTGTGGTGTATCTTTCAGGTTTGTGCCATTTTCCATAGAACATTTCACTTTATTTTCCGTGTTAAATCGCTTTATATTCATTTTTCGGTGTGACTGTATTTTATTTTGAAGTCATTATTGAATACAGTTAAATTAAAATTATTAAATCAAGACTATTTAAAATATAAATAATTAATGCCCACCACCCTACATGGGCCTCAGTAAAATTATCAAATGTTGACCGGTCTGTGGTGATAAAAAGGTTGAGAAGCACCACTATAGATGATAAAAAGGATTTAATGCTACTTTATTCATACAGTTCTTTTAGTAAGACAAATATCAATGAGCATTCAAATTTGTATCACGTATACTTAAAAAGTAACTCTTCAGATTTTTAATAATTCATAGGAAAAGAAATGATGAGAAACAAACTACAGCATTATAAATATGTATAGAGAGGGATATATATATATTTATTGTTTTTACAATTTCAGGAAAGTTTATTTTAAAAATGATAGTTGAAGAAAAGTACAATGAGTTTAATGTTTTATTTAAAGTAACTGGCTAAGCTTGGAATTTTAAAGAGAAATGAATTTTAAAGAGAAACAATTTCTTAACAGTTCTAAAAATTTAGAGCATAAAAAAGCCTACTTTAAGTAAGTTTATATGCAAGGAATTTTAAAAAGTATGTTACACTTAAAACTGAATTTAAAAAGATAGAATGCTTGTAATATTAATTTACTAGTAATTTAACTTTTGCAAACCAACCGAGTTTGCTATTTTAAAAAGGTAGAGAGTATAGATTTTACTTTATTATTAGTTTTTTTTTTTCTTTTCAAATTATGATATTGATATTCCATTTTACATCTTATATTTTAAAAATTAAGATTATTTTTTTTTCTGAGAAGGACCTTTCTATACACATTAATTATTATTCTACAAAGACTCGAAAATATATAAAACATAAAAACTAAGATTGAATCCATAAAAGCATCCAAGCTAATAATTTTGATTACAGTGAAATGCCATACTGACAGTACAATTAAATATGTTGCTTCCATATATATACTAAATGATGCAGTCCGAGCTGAATAAACATATATTTATTCTATAATAGCAACAACGAACAATCCAAAATTTATATTTCTTTTTCCAGAAAATAAATTTATTAATTTTGAATGACGTTATGTATGGAATTTTACTACATTCTGGTTATGTATGACTACGCAAATTATTCTGAAGTATGTGCCAGTTTGTTTCAACTCTGTAAGTAGTCAATTACACAAAATTTATGAATATATATTTCACACATGAGGAACTCCCTTCCCCCCAATCTCTGATGTATCGTAAGAAAAAGTGTCAAGAAAAAAAATGAAACTATTACCAAAAATTACATATAAACATAGTTATTTTTTTGACACAATCACAATGAAGATTAGTATTTGTCACACTGATCGAGCAGCTTCCTGATGTTCTCTTTGAAGAGTGGTCCTTCCAAGGGACATGAGATGGAAGTTCCTCATAGGTATGGGAACTTACGACCTTTTACCAAGTTCTTATATTGAAGGAAGAGATGAAAATCACTTTGCTCCTAAATTAATGTTATTCAAACTCACCCCATTTTTAAACTGCACCATGAGCTATTGGTAACAGCAACACTTTGACACACAGCAAGAATGAGGATAATTCCAGAAGTCAGCCTTCCTCTTTAGTTTTTAATGGCTCTTCATAGATATCTTAATGTCTGACAAACAGTGGCTGCATCGATTGTTATCTCTAGTCACTTAAACTCAGAAAGCAACACTTTCATTTTCATCTCAAGACTATAGCCATACCTCACCTCTTGGTGAGAAATTATTTTAACTTTTTCAGTTTGAACGACAAGTTTGACTGCACCTATACATAAAGAATCTAGGTCTTATCGATGAAAACATCTAACGTTCAAGCCATGTTTATGTGTCCACAGCTCAACTCAAATTGGTATTGGTAGTAGCAGAGGTTATAATTAGAAAGATGTGCAGTCAATACTGCAAATCCAACTCCCATTACTTATTTGGTTAATTAGCAGTTCAACAAAGGTTGGATAAAAAGGTTCCTTATACAAATGTTTCAGTACTTTACCCATTAGTGCAGAACTGTTCACCATCAAGAAAAAATAAGATAAAAGTTCAAAACACACACATATAAGGATTTTAAAATAACTCTTTATCAAGCTTTTTATATAAATAAAAAATACTAAAAAACAAGGTAAAATTCAGTTTAAACAGGCAGTATGAGATTGATATCTTTTAGATTTGTCAATTTTAATTTTTTTTCAAGACATTAGAGTAGCCCATACTTCCCTCAAGTAGTTACTTCAATTTGCAGTAACATTATGATTGTAGTCAATAAAACTCAAATGAAGTCAATTCCTGACATCACAGATAAATGAATCTAATGGCAATGAGGAAAGAAAGAAGTCAACCTTCAAATCATGCTTAATTCTCAATTCTTTCTCCCTCCCCCCTCAGCATCTATATGATACAGACATATAGCTTCAAAACTTCAAAATGAAATAAAATTTCATTGGATGATTTTGAGAACAAATTCGATCTATGAATAATTCCTCTTTATCTTGAAATAATTTGATGGGTTTCTTCATTTAATAGTTCCTAAAATGTGTAATCCATTACACTAATTGGTTTATTCAAGGAAAAAAAAGCTACAAAATAAATGAAAATCAAGTTTATGATTTTTGGTATAATAGGTAGCCTTTTTTGGCACATTTATACTTATTTTTGGTTAACCCCATGCTGACAGAAAAGTTCTTGTGCTTCAATTACTTCAATTTAATGGGATCACATCAATACAAATAAGGGGAGGGGGACAAGTTTTTGTTCAACATACACAAGTTCATTTCCAATATTTTTTACAAATAATTTTTTTTTTATTTTAGCTAATAAATTTTTTAAAAAACAATTAAATTTCTAGAATTAAGAAAAGTGTACTTTTTAAAACTTGGAAAGAATAACTTACACTTGTTGGGACATTTGTTGCTGTTGACCTTGAGAAGGCTGTGGTTGGCCATATTGGGTCTGCTGCATTTGTGGATTTTGTTGATAGCTGCCAAAGCCTGGACCAGGTTGTGATGTACCATATCCAGATGGAGGAGGAGGAGCAAAGCCACTACCCACACTTGAAGCTGGTGACTGAGGTTGCTGCTGTGGTTGTTGATGAGGACCTTAAATTGAAGAGCAGGGATTATTATTCTAATAAAGTGCTTCTGGATTCTTAAAAACATTTTTTCTCTAACAATACAGAATTTTGCATAACATAAAAACATTTGCAAAAAACAAACAACAAATTAACTATTATAAACTGCTACGAACAATAGCATCTAGTGATACATATATTTTATCTAGATTAGTAGGCCAAAAGTGGCATGAAGTTATTCAACACATTAACTGCCACAGTACTTTAGAATTCCGGTATAAAAAGCCAATATTTAGAAGTTATTTTTCATACAAATAATGCAAAAATGATTTTAACTTGTACAGTATGAATTTCATCACAGTTGCACAAATAACAAACTACGAGATAACTTGTAGTAATTACCGTAAAATCCGGCGTATAACGCGCACTTTGAACACAAAAAATAAGATCGAAACTTAAAGGTGCGCGTTATGCACCGGATATAAAAACGATAGTTTTCCAAATAACAAAAGAGATGAGAATAAAAAAAAATTTACACTTCTACATGTATCGAAACACTGTTTATTCAAAAGTAACGACTTGCCTTATGAACTAAAAGATTGTAGTTTTAGAAGTACACTATTTTTCAAAAGTCTGGAATAATAACTCAAATAAATGACCAAAACGTAAAAGCAATATTTGAGATTTCTTCATTAAAAAAGAGGGTGCGCGTTATACGGCGAATATACCTAAAAATTAAAAAATTGAGCTGGAAAGTATAGGTGCGTGTTATACACCAGTGGGCGTTAAACGCCAGATTTTACAGTAGTCAATGTATTAACACAGGTGAGCAAATAGAGGCCCACGTGCTACAAGTGACCTGCCAAAACAGTAGGAAAAACATAAATAGAAAATGTTCTGTTCTCTATACTTGGGTAAACATTTGTAAGCAAAGTTTTTCTTGCAAACATTGATGAGAATTTCAGCAAGTGATTTCACTCCCGATTTAAAAAAAATTGAAGAAAAGTATGATAGGGTACATTTACCTCATTAAAATCATTCTAAAATTAAATGTGTGCAGCTATAGATATGAAATTAGCACAAGAAATAAACTGAATATAATTGCCATTATTTTATTTATATTTATTGATTTTCACGGTACAATGTATACCTTTACTGAGATGCAAAGGTAACTAGTGAATACAATCATTTTTAAAAGGCATAGCTCCCGGGTATCCTCAACTTCCATAGTATGGCCCTTGAGCCAAACAAATTGCCCACCCTTGATCTAGGATGTTTATTCCTCTACTTCCACAATGTGGCCTTCAAGGCAGAACAATTGCCCACCCCTGTGTTAAGAAATTAAAATTGACAAGGAAAAAAAAAATGCTTAAAGAGAAAAAGACCGCAATAACGTTATTCTCACCAGGTCCTCCAGAACTTGGAAAGTAGTGATGTTGTGAGGGTACACCAGGATTGTTTTGAGAAGTGACATAAACTTGGTGAGGCTGAGTTTGATACATACTGGTAGGGGGTGGTACCCCTTGTTGCATTTGAGGTTGTTTCTGGCTTGCAGAAGAACCTAAACTAGAGATGCTATCTGGAGAGCCTCCTCTACCATCTAAAAAACAATTCCTTTAATATTTCACTAAATTGAAATAATTCTGTAACAATGAATATTTTAATGTTCAGTAACTATGCAATTTTACATGTAAATAAATATTCAGTTACAAATACATTACATACATAAATTCAATGTTAGTTGAGAAATCAATTACACAGTTCCTAAATATTTAAACAAAAATAAGTGATAGTAAATCTCACATTTTTAATAACATCTAATAATATTTTTAGAACAATGAATATAATTTAGACAAGGGGCTCTTGAAAATATAAATTAAATAGATCAGGAAGACTAATTACAGAAAATTGTCAAGTTGAATGTGGTAGACTAAAGAAATAACAGATGCAATCAAGCCTCAAACCAAGAAACAAAAAAAATAACTCTTTATTACACAACTGAATGTTAAAATGCAACAGCATTTAACAAAATTTATAAAATAGCATTTTGGTTTAAAATGAATGACTATTAAAATTATGACTCTTGAGCAACCTGTATATAACTTGATCTATAAAAAATTCTGACTATTAAAATTATGACTCTTGAGCAACCTGTATATAACTTGATCTATAAAAAATTCTATCTCATTGTAAGTCAATAATACTGAATTTCATCAGAAAAAAATTTTCGGTGATTTTACATAAATGACCCTTTTTCAATGTAGTTTTTATACAGCATTATTTTAATATGATTAATGACAATTAAGTTTATGAATGTTAGAAATCTTTAATCTTATTACAATAAAATCATGACTGCTTCATACAACTGTGACACATTTTTACCAAGCAGTGGAGGTACACAATATCTAGTTAATTAATATAAATGAATACTGACAATTTTACAATTGATAAATGATTAATCAATAAAATATAAATGCTAGCAAACAAATTGTATATTAATTTTCATTTAAAAGAAAAAAAAAATACTGATGATTTAAAGCCTTATAAAAAAATCCTTTTCAATAATAAATTCATTTATTTTAAAGGAAGAAATTTGGTTATGAATCTCAATACAGTAAAAAAAATTGTAATTTAGATGGTGCATATATAAAATAATTATACAATTCTAACAAATTTCAGTTCTTTAAAATCTGTTAAGGAACTGAAAGTAAAAACATTTCCCTGTATGAAATTCTAGGAAAATAAATTTGTTTCAGATGTAAAAATAGTTAGAATAATTAATCATGTTTGAATAACTATTTCATGCAGACAAAAATCTTTTTTTTTTTTTATTGAATTTTGTTGCGATTCTGGCAAATTCAAATTATAATAAGTTTATAACAAAAATGAAGTAAACATGTGTCATAATTTATTTTTTTAATATAGTTAAAAATCACAAGTTATAACAACCAGCAAAACAATGTCTTAAAAAAGTAAGGCAATTACTTAAAAACAAAATTTATCTTAAATATTGAAAAATTCTAGACTAACATTATTATTAAACATGGCATAACTTTAAATATATTTATATTTAAAAATTATTAAAATTACAAGCATCAGTATTTTTTTAAGCAATGAATAGGATGAGATGGTTTGAAAATGCCTAAATGATTCTGGAGGTTTATGAAAACTACATATATTAGCATACATCACAATACATTTCATTAGTTAAGGGTATAAATCTTTCAAAAATTCTTTATTTTTTCCCCAATAGGACTGTAGATTGGCATTTAAAAAAATTCTAAATGTATGTTTATCTTTTAAATGCAGAGATCTTTTTAAATTAATAGATGATTAACAATAAGAAGATGAATACTGTTAAAGAACATAATAGTTTTTTTTTTTAAATTAAAACATGTATTTTTAAATGCTATGTCTACATATGGTGATTATTATTAAGCCATATACATTTGATGTTTCTAAACTTAATATTATTTAATGTAAAGATTATACTTGCATTCATAAAAAATATGGAAAAAAACCTTACAACATTAGCAATATTTTAATATTCTATTTCTGATTTTGGGCTATTTTATAAGTCAAAAAAATTTGGAGAAAAATATCAAGATGTGCTTCAACATCCCTTGTATGTGTTGATTTTAAAAATTAATTCTTTAAAACCAGCAATAAATTAATGTTTTCAAAAGAGTGTAAAAATAAGACATGTATTAGCATTTGTTTAACTTTTGTCTTGTTCCCCTTTCAATTTTTAAAATTCTTGTCAAGAAATTGGTTTTTAACTGGTAAATAAAAAGAAGACATTTTTAGATTAAAAGATCTTTAAAAAAAAACATATAAACAGCTGAAATGTGTGCTACCTTTATTCAAGTGAACAGTGTTTTAAATATCAAATATAAGCCAAATTTTTGTAATTAATAAAATAAATTACCTCTATAAATCTTAACACATCTCATAATTTCTAGAATAAAATCATTGTCTTTTCTGCCATTCAAACATTATTTGTTATAAAATGTATATAACAGCTGGTTCATTAATTATTATAAAAGGATGGGGAAGCTATCTAGAAAGGGAACAATATTGAAAAGCTCACTAAAAACTGCAAATGATTTAAAGGTTTGCGAACTTGCTTAGACAAACAAATTTTTCACAGAAAAAAAATCATTAAACAAAGAGAAAAGGCAATAATCCATGTTAGTTTGCATGCACTTTATTTCAAAAATAAGATTCAAGTTAAAAATAACAAAATATTAAGATTTGAACAAATTTATTAGATACAAAGAGGTAAAAGGTTAAACATAACAAAAGATAGGGTTAGTAATGTTAACACAAAAAAAGGGAATATCTAGAAAGGAAAATCTCATTTCAATAATACCAAAATGTAAATAGAACAAAATAACCAAAACATTAAATCTTGCCTTCCTGCAAGCCAAATGATGTTGCCACTTTATTTCGTCCTTCTCCACCTTCTTTTGAAGACAAAGGATCAAATTCTTTTGGAGCAGCAGCATTAGGAGTATTACTAGCTTGAGCATTGGCAGTACCTACAGAAAAATTTTTTTAACATTATTCTAGTTTCTTTTATTCTAGTGTACATTCATTGATAGATAAAATACTGTAAGTGCATTAATGCTATTTAATATAAGATTGATTTATATATATAAACATGGAACAAAAATAAATCTTCATATTCTGTTATTTTTTTATGCTAAATGTAATAAACTGTTTACTTTAGCAAGCTACATAAATTAAATTTACAATTCCAAACATTAATAACAGCCATAATTTTTACATTAAAATTTTTGTCCAATTTAAATTTTTTATTAAATCCAGTCCAAAAATGGTGTTTTTTAAAACAAGAAAAAATTTCTTGGGAATTTTTATATTTTAAAAAATACATTAGTAAATTGTTACATGTTGAAATAATCATAACAATATCAATGCCACATTATTTATTATAAAACAAATATAAAAAATATTAAACAGGCTTAGATAAAGTTGATTAGATTTATGTTGCATAGGAATAACTTCACTACATTTGTAATATTGATGTTTTTAATAAGACATGTAAAGTCACCTTTATCAGTTTCTGCTCGGCTTCCAGGCAATGCCTGTCGAGGTTCTAATTGATCAATTAATTGATTTACTTGATTTCGAATTTTCTGTAGTTCAGTTCGAATGTGTTTAACTTCATCCGATTGCAAAGGCTCAGGATGTCCATTTACTGCAACAAAATATACTTAATTTTATTCCTACAATTCTTAACATACACAGGATATTTATAAAAGAATAAATTTTCATACAGTTTAAGTTAGCATATCCAATACCTTTTTAATAAACCATGCAAGCACATATTCTTGTAGACTAAATCTTATTTAAAAAATGGCAAAAAAATATAAAACTATTTTATAAGCTACAAAAAAAAAAAAATTTAAAAAAATAGAATTTTCTTTAACATGTTTTATTAATTAAAATTATGCTTTTACAACCCAAATATTTTCAAATATCTAATGATGACTTAAAAATTATGTTAATATATAAAATTAAATAAGTCACATGAAAAGACTTTAGATATTATATCATACTTGCAAATACAATATAAAGACTTTGTTACTACCTTATATTTATATATATGCAAGAGGAAATTGTAAAAATTGCATTACAAAAAATAATCAGGAAAGAATATTAACTTTTATTTGTAATTCTTGACATTTACAAAATCACAGCACAAAGGGAACTAATTTGTAATCAGTAAGCTAAGCACCCGACATCTTTTTCGCGTAGTTTCGAAATCTTGCCAAATAAGATTTTGGTGCTTAGTAGTTTTGAATCCAAGATGGGAGCCTAGCACCAAGAACATAACATGAAAATAATTTTTAAAAAATGGCTTATCCCTGATAAAGTATTTATGTTAGTAAAATTGTATAAATTTTTAAAAGCAAAAAATAAAAAATATCATTATTTTGCAAAATAAATTATACCTTATCGTGGTGAAGTAAATGATCTTTCCAATTGTGTAATTATTTTTTGTCTGAGACTCATAGAAAAAATTAGATTCTGTTTTAAAAATATCTGGGATAAAAAAAAAAGGTCGGAAAATTGGAACTTCGCCGCCTGGCAGGAAAAATAGGCAACAATTACGCATTTTAAGGTTTTTAATTAATATCTTTTTAACTAATTGCACTATCGTAGTATAAATGGTCAAAACGGATTCCTCGAATCATTCCTGATCTTTTGGTACCTTTGGCAAGTTTCTGCATTATGCGATTCGTGAGACAATACACCTAGTCAAGAATTTCTTTTTTTCGGAAGATTTCGTAGAGCGGTTGGTTAGAGTGCTGGATTACTAACATTTGTACCGGGGTTTGAAATGACATCATCGCTTAGTTTATGATTTTTTTAAAAAAGATACTCAAAATTTTATTCACCCATTTAATAACTTTGCCAGCTATTTTGTAATTGGAAAGATAATTTATTTTGTCACAATACAGTATGTTTTCTTTTTACAAAACAACAATACTTTACATATTTTACGATTTTTTCTAAAATGAATCAATATTGATGTGTTTATATGAAAATGATTTTTAAAAAACTCATACTTTGACCTTTTAGAGTTAGTGATTTAAAAAATAAAAGGCTGAAAACTTTTTTTACGAATTTTTAAAAAATACTCAAATTTTAAATATTTTAATAACTACTTATCAAATTCAAATTTTTTATAACTTCTTCATTTATAAAAATAATTGCATGAAACTTTTTTCCTGTGTATCGAACATTTTTAATTTAACATTTAATATAATTGTAATATTTTGTAATTATAAAAATTTTTACTTTTTTCAACATACAACTATTTTTAATAAGGTACATTTTCGTTTCCGGGGCCTAAAAAGTTGCAAAGTGAGTGAGTGAATATTAAAGTCCCACTGTTCACTTACTCGAGAGCTTTTGGCAACGCACCTCAACATTTTGAACCATTGTCAAGAGACGAGGATGAGACTTGAGCTGGCACCCATCTCTCTTAACTACCATACCAAACCAATGCTAGGATGTTTAAAGTCTTGACAAATTCAACAGTGGGTCTTCAGCAGTAGCCAAAATTTTAAAAGGGTAGTAATAATCAATTGTGGAAAATTACCACGTGAATTTTGTAATGATGTTAACATAAAAATCACACACACATACCAGGAACAGCTGATAACGAGAGGGGAAGGGGAATTTCCATGACAATATGTTATGCATTTAAAAATGTTCGTGCAACGCCAGGGGGAAATAAACCTGTCTGACAAAGGAAAGAAGTGAAAAATTTCGAAACAGGGAATTTTAAATTACACTCGGTAAAAGCCCGTGCAACACTGGGCTAAGCGCGGGGGGGGGGGGGGATGGAAGTCATTTTGAAAAAGAGTATTAGAAGTGCTGATTTTGTGAAGGAAAGGGAAAATTTATAAAAGTAGAGAAAGCCCATGCAACCCCGGGCCATGTTACTAGTAATTACTTAATATATTAAAATTTATAATGAATATCAATTAAAAAGTACTGAAAACTAGCAATATTCCAAAAACTGCAAAAATATCAAGGTAACCCATATTGTAATGTTATTGCCCACCTTGGTGAACATAAACAACAACTTGGCGCGTGCCCCGAGATATATCAAACTAGTTTTGTTCATTGCAAATAAATTTTCACATACCACAATAACTATGATCATTTTCATTCATGATCATTTTGATGGTTGCTCTTCAGTCTAATAGGATAAATTCCTCAACTTTCTTCATTGAGGAAATATCTACCAGCAATGGTCTTCCTTTTTTTTAGATAATTGTAGTGTCATATGACAAGCTATTTTTTCCATAAGCAGTCATCATTTTATCTTTGATTTTTCAGGTATTGTTCCTTTCAAACAAAGGAATTTAATTGCGCTACGCGCCTCTATCTTCTTCATACTGTGAGTTAGTTCAATCTGCGACTTTTTGAAGTCAAGCAAATTAACATTAATAACTGTAATTTGCAACATTAAGAGTATAAATATCAATTAATATGCAGAACAAATTTTATTTAAATACCTCAAGTTATAATTTATATCCTTAACATATAAAATTATTACAAATAAAGCAAAGTAATATTTTATAAAAAAAACTCTACATTATATGTAAAAGTAATACATTAATAGTTTTAATTCTATTACAGATAAATTATATTCATAAATAAAGAAATGTCAATTACCAAAGATTGTCAATTTCAGAATCCTACTACATTGAATTGCAAATGATAAATCAGAACTATCAAAAATGGATATCAAATCTCCATCTATTTCAATATAAAGAAAAAAAAATTATTAACAAAACAATTTTAAATATTTTCCAATTAAAGAACTATAAATAGTAGCAAATAAAATATGTATTTTAAAATAATTCCAAAAAATATATTTCCCTATTTTCAAAAACTTATATTTACCTCTTTAGTTTCTACATAAATTAGTATACATTCATAAGGCATTTTAATCTTAAAAAATTAAAGATTGCAAAAAAGATAAAGGAATTATTTATCTTCTGTTCTATGAATTAGTAATTTCGGCTTTTCTCACAATTTTATATCAAATTTCACAAAATTTTGATATCTTAATTACAGAAAAAAACAAATTGTTTTCCTTAAAACTGACCCTGGCTTTAATTTATATAATGTTTTAAAGGTTAAATTCATGGTACTAAAAGATAAGTTTGAATAAGTTCAAATATTTTTATGCCAACTGTAATATCAACTTTTCGCGAAAACATATATCAAACCTTGTTTTAGCAATGAATAAGTTGAAAATCTAAAATATATTCATATTGACTTTTCTTCTCTTAAAATAGATATAAATATTTCTTATAGAATATATTGGTTGGAGTGTAGATAAAAGTCTTTCTTGGATTTGGTGATGGTTATTAGAGATCCTGTTGAGAATGACGTCATTCTGGCAGATTGTTTATTTTGGTAACCCAGAAAATGACTCAGAAAAGCAGATTTATTCCAATAAGATCATATATTCTCTTTACTTGATTGCTATTCATTATTTAAAATCAGCAGATGTTTTAAAAAAGACAATTCTTTTTATGTTTAACATTTTGCTTTTATTAAAAAAACTTCGTTAAGAGATATCAGCTTTAATATTAATTGCATATTTATATCGTTTGGGGGGGATTACATTCAGTTGTTTTTCCTCAACAGTATAGCCAAAATATATAATTTACATTTTTTTTCTGAAATGATTTTTGGAATGCAAGGGAAAAGTATCCGATACAACGATGCCTTGCTAAAGGTTTTCTAAATTAATAATCATCAAATGTTTAATTTGTGAAAACAACAAGAATTTGATTGAAAAAAATTGAAAGTTGAACTTATTAAGAAATACATCAAGAGAGGACTGAATAAGCATTGTACTAAAAGATCTGCAAGAAAGAATAGTTGAAGAAAATAAATTAAGAATGATCCTGATTTCATTAAGAACAAATAAGTGAATTCAAAAAGCCAACTATAATTTCATATCTTTTCAAATTACTGACTCTAAGTACAAGCTTCTTGAGTGTAACTAAAACTTAACGACTGTTTTTGCCATTTGTATGAGAACATGAACTAGAGGCAGAGTACATTTTCAGACAGAAAAAATGCCTAAATTTTTATAAAAATTTGTGACATTGTAACTCATGCATTTGTTCATAATAGAGTTTTTTAAATATTTCATATTTGTTTTTTCTTTTAACATGTAAAGGGATAGCTCATTTAGCATTAAGGTATAAGGGATAAAATGCAAAACACATTTTTGTGTGTCAACACAAAATGTGTCAACTTGGATAAAAGTGAATAGTATGATAAAATAAGTGATTCTCTACAGGATAGTGAAACCAGAATATAATATTAATGTTTGAGTACTTTTATACCTGAAAAAATATTTCAAATTTGGTCCCTATTCTTTAATATTAGCTATTAAATGAAGCCTTAACTGCTTCATTTGAGATTCAGTTCTGTTGTAAATTTCCCATTTCATATGACAAAAGGTGCACAAAAACAATTTAACAAGCATTATTGCCTCTTTGACAGATAAATTATAACAAAAGTACATATATTTTTTTAGAATTGGTATAATTCTTATTTCATAATGTAGAAATGTTTCTTAAATTCACTAAATTCTAATAATTTTTTTATGTACATTAAAATTGATATTTTCATTACAATTATTTTGTTTAGAATATCCTATTTGGTTACCAACACATCACAACTATTCATACATATCAGTAATTGGATGCCTTTTAATCTATCTTTACTAGTTTTGACATAAGGAAGAAAGTCGCAGAACTATCATTCTATGTCAGCTGATTAGAAATAGTTATAGCTTTGAAATGTTAAATCTCTAGAAATAATTTTGATACTTTGGTATAATACTATTGACTGATTTTGCCAAATTAAAAGACATTGCCAGGTGTTGTCATCACATGTGCAAATGATATTGTGTTTGTATATGCGTAGGAAAATTTTTTCACACTTTTGGCAGCATATCACATCATTTGGCAACATCTTTTCCTTGGACGAATTAGTCAATGGCATAATACATCGGTACCATGGTTTCTTCAGATATTTAAATATAAAATTGACTATCCCACCTTCATCACGATATTTAATAAGGACTTCATCATTAGCATCAAGTTTTCCTCTGAAAACCCTTTGCATCATCAATACAAGTTCATCATAAGTGATATCTTCATTATGAATTGGAATTCTTCTAATATCATCTCCTAATTGAGCTTTAATAATAAGTTTGCCACTGAGGTCTAGTTGTGCATAGCCCCCTTCTTCCGTTCCACCTCCACCATAAGAGTTCACAGCCATGGCCTTTAACTTCAACAACTCTTTATATCTGAAAAATAAATTACATATTAAGCTTGCACAATTAAAAAAAAACACTAAATTTCCAGTTTTCCCCACATATTGAAGAGAATATTCTTAGTATAAGTAGACAGTATGTTAAAAAAATGCATCTTAATAGTTACTATTGAAATTTTTTTAAAAGCATTCAAAACATTAATTAATGAAGTATATGATATTTTCACGACTATATATCAGCAATTTTACTACATTTTTTTAATTATTACATAGCAATACTTTAGAACTATTATTTTGAACTATCGACTGATATTCCGGTTATTCTAATTTCAATGGAGTAATTTTCAATATATTTTTCCTTGACTAATCAGTAAGAATATCCGTCACGCGTTAACTTTTTTCTGTCTATCATTTTAAGACAAAACAATATAATGTTTAAGCTCGTTAATTTAAAACGTAGGACTCAGATCAAGTGTGTAACAAAGTATTTTTCCACCGATTACATTTTAAATAGCAAATCTTAATTAAAAAAAAAAAACAAAAGATATGTTTTTTAGAATTTTAAAGAAAAAAACTGAATCAAAAATATAATATGGCACAAATTTAAATGCATATTTACGAAATTTCAAGGATGGGTGGGCACAGGCTATTACATCAACAACCTTTTAAATGAACTTTCACTAAGCCTACAGAGGCTTTTTATACAAAAAATCCAAACATATATAATGATAGAAAAGAAACAGAATCAATAATTTAGGAAGTTATTAGTTATTTTTATATTCTAAGAGCATAAATAAAGAAATATTACTTATTTTTCCATTCGGCGTTGACAGATGACGATAATTAAAAGTAAAAAATATGACTAACACGCCACGAAGCCGCAGTTGCAGTTGGATTTAAAAATTAATCACATGTCAATATTACTCAAGTATGAAATATATCATTGTAAAAAAGCAATGCAAACAAATATAAATTTTACTATTATTCTACTAAACATTATTCATACCTAAAATATAGAAGTAATAGGTTTATTTCTTTTCACAAACTGGTATTACTTTTTTATGTATCAAATAATGATAATAAATCCATTCTGATTTGTATTTGAGAAATTTTAAATTTATAGTTGTTTGTATTGAATATTCTTTTGATGTATTTATAAGAAATACACATGTCATTAGCTTTTATAACTGTAACCTGTGCAACTGGTGTAAACAATCAGAAACGAGTGTCGAAAGTTTTACGTTAAATTGCTTTTCAGAAATTTTAATTCATGTAATTATATGAAATAGTGTTATTGTTGTAATAGAAATATAAAGATGGCTAATGTTGAAGTAGTTAAGAAAAGTAGTTTCAATTTTGATCCATGGGTAGTCATTGGGAAAAAGAGTCACATATTACAATCAAGATGTACACAGCCGCTTCAGTGTGGTCTTTCGGATAAAGAAAATTCTCCTATATACAGTACATCTTTGTGTGATTTTTGCCTGTAAGTTTTCATACAAATAATTCCTTTTCATGCATGAAAGAAGTAATTTTCATGCAAGAAAGATGCTCAATGACATAAGGGTATCCTATATGCCCTGTATACAAATGCATCATAACGGAAATAATTTCTTTCAATCCGCGATACGTAAATCATATGAGTGATTATTCTGCAGATATTCATTTATGAATTAAAAATTTACTTCAAAACTATCCATTAATAAGTTTAAGATGTATATTTATAAAGGGTTGTGCTAATTTTTAATAGTATTTTATTAATCTAAAACAGGGATGGCGAACTTTTTTGAGACGTGAGTCAAATTTCGTTTATATTTTTTAGTACTAGCACGCGGGTCACTAATGCCCATTTGCACCAGAGTAAGATTTAAAAATTTTTAACCAAGTATATTTTTAAAACTAAACATCTTTAAAATTCACAATTGGCTTAACGGGTAAAGAAGGACTTTATGGAAGTCTCTCTACAAATATAACTGAACGTAACCTTAAAAAAGTGCATTTTATATGAAGAAAGTGCTTTAAACATGGTTATTTGCTTTGGTTTTCGATTTTTTTTTCAACTATTAAAATGTGAGTAAAATTATACACTTTATTTGATATTTTGTAAACACTCTTGCTTTACTCCAAATACTACATACTTCCTCCTACATTTGTTGTCATTTGCTTAACTTTGGAACTGTAATGATCAAACTGAAGGTTATAGACAGCATTTAAATTGCTTTTGTGCCAATGTGATTGAAAAAAAATTCAAATAGAATATAAATAATCCACACAAATTAGAAAATCTAAATAAACCCACGTAAACAAACTAGTGGTTGCCTAGCAATCGTAGGTCAATTGAAAAGCTTGCGTGGGTCATAGGTTCGCCATCACTGATCTAAAATAATCTACTGATGCTGTTAAGCAAAAATAACTCTCCTCATTTGCTACAATTTGTGCTTTTTAGGTGCATCTGTTCCCTAGTAATGGCTAAAATTGTTATTGTATTTCTATCCATTCATAAGAAACTGGGGTACTTACGTATTATCACAACAATTGCCAACGTTCAAGATAACTTCCCAAGTTGGTAACCTCAATTTTACATGTGTTGTATGCGCTGAATTGGCAATCATGTGCTTTATTTTATATAATGTTGTCAGCAGTTTGCGATAATACATAACCATCGAGGTAAAATCTTTGGAGAGCCCACACCCTTGGTGACAAACTGAAAAAAGCGCCAAGCCAGAACGAGATGGCGCCAAGCGAACCCGACAATGATGGCAAGTGAATATAGCAGGATAAGGTGAATGTGTAATCAAAATATATGTAAACAATACAGAAATTTAACATTTAAGATAAAAAATATATAAACAACACTTACTTTCTTAATGCTCATCTTTTTGGAGTAGAGGATACATCTTAACAGATTTTCGCTAAGTGAGTCGAGGTAATGGTCAAACACATACATTCAGCATGGCTGGTACGCTTTCGAAGAAAGCGCTTTATTGCTGACCATGTTGCATCATGCTGATCATTACATTTAGGACATTCATAACTCTAAGCAATCAATCCTTCCTTCATACACTATTCAATCAATTCTTTCTTATCTTTCACATTCAACAAAGTAAAAAATTCTAAGGTATATCCTTTCACATACACAGCCATACTTACAGCCCAGCACCCAATAACAAAATGAAATTCGAAATGCCCGCTGACAAAATAGGAAAATTCCAGAAATAGTTAGGTTTACCATATCTAGTGTATCAAAGTAGGGTTACCAAGATGGCACAATTATTGCCAACCAAAATAATTCACGCCAAGGGTGTGGGCTCTCCTAGGACCGAACCAAATAATCGAAAATGGATATTAATATCTAAACAAATTGCCAAGATAAGGATACATAGATTTATTATGATAAAGGACTGCATTTATATTCTATACTTTACAGAAAGACTTTGTAGAATTTCTGGTACTTAGTTATTACATCATTGAGCAATTTGGGCTAAGTGTAGAATAAATGGCCCCTTGGATTTGGCGATGTTTATCTAGGTGTCGAAATGAATTTGGCTCTTCATTATTCTCGGATCACCTACTGCTGCATATACGTAATTTGGTGACTGATTCTGGTTACCAAAAAATTGGCTTCGCCAAGGGATCACCTTTTTTGCACTTTAACTGAAGTTTTGTCAAATCAAAAAACACTGCCAAGGGCCATGATATACAGCTAATTGTGGAAAATTATTCTGATGCACGTTCAAATAGCATTTGGCAATGTCTTTTGATTTGGTGAACTTGATTGACAATACAATGCTTAAGTGCTGAATTTCTTTAACTTGGTAAAAAGCTACTGAAAAGCATGAATTATCTCCTGTATTATTCAAATTTAACAGATTTTTTACACAAATATATATATATCAAAAGTAAATAAATAATTTAATTTTGATAAGTGAAGTTGTATTAATTGAATTAAAATTCAACATTTCTCACAAGCAAGCATGGTTCTAAATTTTCATTTGTCAGATGCTTTTTCAATTCCTACTATTAGCTCACACTCTCTATATATTTATTTATTTATCTTGGTGGAATTTTCAATCATTAGTAAAATACATTTTAAAGCGCTCAATTGAGCTGAAATTTTATTTACATGATTATTTTGGATGACAAAACAGTAATTTAATTATAATTAATAAAAATTAATTGATTAAAACTAATTATTCAAAGAATTACAAACACAGCCACGTTAGCATCATTTTTGGTGAATTAGCGACCATTTCGGCGACTTGTGTCAAAACTTGAAAAGGTTTTTTTCTTGCATTTTAAAACACTCATTTGAGCTGAAATTTTGTATACCCTATTGTTTTGGGTAAAAATATGATAATTTAATTAAAATTAATTGACTGAAACTTTTTATTTAAAGAATTACAGATACAGCCATGTTGGTTTCATTTTTAGCGACTTGGGTCGAAACTTTTTTTCCTCACATTTTAAAGCATTCAGTTGAACTGAAATTTTATATACACGATTGTTTTGGATGACAATATGATACTTTAATGATAATTAATACAAATTAATTACCACTTAATGTTGTGATTCTGTCGTATGTATATACATATTTATATTAATTGTTACTATTTAATAAAAAGTTACTAAAATAAAACTTTTCTTTATTGATCTAAGTAGGAATTGAAATAAAATTATTTTTTTTATATTACTTGTTATATTTTGATTTGTATATATATATATATAACTGATCTCAAGCATTTGTAGCTGTGAAAGGACTTAAATTGTTTAATTTAGCAATTGTTTGTAATACTTTTTATTAATATTTGATGCCATAAATTTAACAGATTGTCTTCATTAAATGTATTTTATGAGTTTTCAACATTTGGACAAAGGTAAGTAATTTTGGAAAAATGGTAAAAATGAATATTGAATAATTTTAGCAAAGAATATTCAAAAAAGAAATCTGATTGATATTAAAGGACTTACGTATTAGCGACACCACATCAAATTTGTGCCACACAAATCATGCTATTTTCCACCAAAATCTGTGACTGACTGTTTGTTTTATCAAATAAAACACATAAGAATCTTTTTTTTTTTTATGTGGCACAAATTTTGCTGCGATTATGCTAATGTCTAAGTACCATATTAAATTATCGATGTTTTAAACTTATGAAATATAGGAGCTTGTATTGAATCACGTTAAAATTATTATTTTTTTTTTTCAAAAACCTATTTTTGTAGTTAGAAAAAAGTAACAGTTTGTTTTGTTGTAAAATTAACTGTTGTCATAACTTGAGTAACATAATAGGGATATGGACTAAAAGAAAACAAATAATAAACTGCTAGCAACCTATAGGCCATGGTCTGGGCATCCTTACCTTAATATGTGTAGATAATCTTTCTATAGAATACAATTTTTAAAAAGCAGGCATTTAATATAAATTAAATAATTATTTATGTGTTGCAGAAGTGAAAGAAAATTTAACATCATGACTAAATTACAGGGAATTTGATATTCATTTTTTATTATTGTTGTTAATATACTGTTAAATCTAGTAGTAGAACATGTGATAATTATTATATGGTAGTAATGGAGGTATTTCTGCTGAAATTGTTTTTGCTTATTGTTAAATTATACATTTTTTTCAAAAACCTATCTTTACTGTATATACTTACTATATGTCTTACTTTATACTATAATAATTCTTTTTCTCCCTTTTATGTAGGTTTTAAAATGAAATAATTGGGACTAACAGGTTCTTTTGCTTCTATTTATAGATTTGAAAAAGAATTGAAGCTTCCACAACTTCCAGAAATGACTTTTGCTAGTAACTGTGTAAGACTGGAACATGATAAAGGTTTTGGAATTGAGTTCAATGCTTTAGATGCCCTTAAATTTGTAGATAGTAAAAATGATGTTATGAAAGTTGCTATAGCTGAAGCTTGGCAGGAGTCGAGGTCAGTATTAGTTATTGTTTTAACTGATGCACAAAAATTTTTTTTGAGTGTTTATGCATTATTTAACTGCAGTTTTATTCATATTATAAAGAAATGTTTAAAAAAAGCAATAATAACACATAAAGAGAATCAAATGTTCAATATGCTGTTAGAATATTATTTACAGAGTAGCAAAAAGGAACTAGTTTGATATTAAGGGGCATGGCGCACGATAAAGGAATCATGCCGAGCAGCGCTTGTTGTTGCTGGAATGGAATCCAAGATGACGGCCTAGCGGTAATTTAATGATACACAATAATTTTAAAGAATTGTTTGGAAATACACTGAAATGTATTTCAAGTTAAGGCTATAGGAAGATATTGAGAATAACCATGATCAATAAAAAAATAATGAATATCAATATAATATAATAAAAAGTAACATGTACTAATAATAGTATTATATGCAGTATATAATAATCTTATAATATAATTTAATAGCAATTATATATAATATTCATCTAGTATGATTTAATAATAATTATTATATATAATAATCATATAATATTTAATAGTAATTATATAAAAAAGAATAATCATTGTATTGTAAAAAAAATATAAATAATGCATAAGAATACTCGTATTACATAATAATTATTAATAAATAACATAGTATGTAATAATAATTATAAATAAATACAAAAAAACAATTATGAATAACGAATATTATATGATTATTACATATAGTTATAATTGCATTTTTATATTACTTTATTAATAAAATAATTACATAATATATATATTAAAATTAATACTGATTATCAATTACAAAGTAATGAAAACTTGCAATATTCTAAAAATTGCAAGTTCCTTCAACGAATTTCATCAAGCAAGGAATGTTAAAAAAAAGCATTTTGAAAATGTAAAATAAAGCAAAAATGAACGATTTATAGCAATAATTAAAAGTACAACACTCATTCTTTTAAAAAAAATATCCTAGTACTCACCCAAATTAGAAATATTCATATTTGAAAATAGCACAAAATAAAGCAGAAGACGGAAATAATAGAACACTTACACTGAAAATGGTTAAATTTTTAAAGAAATCAAATTAAAATCGTTTGAAATTAATAAAGTTACCGCAGATAAAAACCAATAAAAGTTATTTCTAATATCCGTTATCCCCATGGCAACCACATCACTAAACGATAAAAATATCAAGATAATCATATTGTAATGTTATCGCCCATTTTGTTGAACATAAACAACAACTTGGTTCATGCCCCTTGATATCAAACTAGCACCAGCAAAAATTATCATTTTGATGTTAATTTCATTTGTCTTTGAACCATAGAGTCAGGTGGGGGAAAGTGAAGATAAAGTCAAGCTTTTTTTAAAGAAAACCCTAAAATCAAACTATTAAGTTAATTTTTATGAAACTTTTAATGCATTTTATATACATTAGATTCATATAGATTAAACATGAAGCATAGCCATTCAATTTTGTTAGATTGTTTTCACACAGTGTTACATTTGAAAGAGCATGTTTTGATTCCCCAGTTTACTCCATGGTGGGGGAAAGGGAAGGGGGAGTTTTAAAATTGGTGTATATTTAAAAAAATAAAAATATGCAGATATTCTTTCTGAAATAAGAATATACTGAAATAAATGTATCTTAATAACATTTAATGGTACAAATGAGCAAAAAAAAAAAGTTACATATTTAATTAAAGAAATAATGTCCACTGCTATCAAAATTAGGTTCAGGTAGTATGCGGCATATATCACTGAACTGTACACAATCTTCATCATCAATAGCAGGAAAAGTGTTATAAAACTCAAATGGATGATTTGGTCAGATATTTTATGTGATAGAACTCATTAATTTCTATCACTTGTCCAATGAATTTAGATGATTGACTTCTTGACCGGTACTCAACCTCTACCCATGATCCTTGCTTTACTTGCTCAGGTTTTCTCTTACTGATTTCCTCTTTCCACTGCTTTTCAAACCCTCTTATCCATTCAATGCCAGGTTTTCTATTTGGGAAAAGAATCTAAGCTGCCTTATTTGTTGTCAAATAAGTTTCAACGAGGTTTATAACAGCTCTTCTATCAAAAGGAAATCCACATTGTTCTAAAAATTATAAAGCTACCTCAATACACATTTCTTCTTCATTTATTAAATAGAAGAATGTACCTGGTCCTTGGTGAGAGGGACTTTTTTAACTACCGTCTTCTAACACTTTCTTCAGGAATACTAAATTTCTTTGATGTAGCATAAATTGTAGATCCATTTTTTACCTCCAAAACAGCTTTCTTCAGATCATTTTTTGTGTATCTTGGGCCACTGGTTTTCCTAATATAATTTCTTGGCATATTTGAGCTATAAAAGATGACATAAAATTTAATATTAATAGTAATTTAAAGTATTATTAGTGCCTACTTATAACATTCAGTTTTTTTCTCCATCATTCTTCTCTTCCTAAACTAATTTAGGAAGTAAAAATTATAAAAAAAAAAATTTCAGTATTAAAATTACTACCTATTGAATAAATATTAAGTTATTATATAATAAAATATAGAGCATTAGTTATTTGCTAAATTTAATATAGAGGTAAAAAATATTTTTATATCTTAAAATAATTTTTTAAATTTAAAGTGAAATTTATATGTTTATTAATGTCGTGACACCTTCTACATTTAGTGTTTAATTGTTTATATATGTGTTTTATTAATATGACTATTTAAATTAATTTCTCTGGGACACACTCTCATAAGCTTTTCTTTCTCCTGTCTTACACATCACTCATTTGCTCTGTTGAAGATACAATTGCATAATAATACTGCTGCTGAAACAGTGCCCTATTTATTTCTTAAACAATAGAGTTAAACTATTGCAGCAGTAATTACTTGGCATCTGTTTTTCTTTTTGCTTTTTTGTAATGTTTAAATGTAAAGCTTAAATACATAGAAAAGATAAAATACTTAATGCATTTTTTTTATGTATAATGTTATGCAAACTCAGTTTCTATTGTCTTAATGTTCTCTTTATAAGACTTTAAGTTTTAACCAAATATTCTTATAATTCATATTGACCAAATATGACACCAATTAAAAAAATTATTATTAAATGTAATAATTTGGATTTTTAAAAATATTTCTTATTTTAAATGGATTATTTTCTATCATAAGAATAATATCAGATAAAAGAAACATAGGCAATGTATTATTATGTAATTTTTATGCATTAGTATTAAAATTTTGATTCTGCTAAATAATTCATCTAAAATGTGCAAAATTATTAATTTATGTTATTTGCTTTATATTTTTTAAAATATTTTTATTTGATTTCTAGGTTGGATGATTCTAAAATAAAAGATGTTGTAAAACCATTTGATTGGACTTACGGTACACATTATAAAGGAACATTATTTGGAAATAAAGAAGTGTATAAAGTAGGTTTAATGACTGTTTTTTATTCTTAAAGAGAAGAAAAGTTTAATCTTACAGCTATTTCATTATTATTAAATTAAAAGATTGCTTAATTTTTTAATTTTGCTTTAGATTACACCAACAGAGGAAAGAATCGATGTTGAAAAGCTGAAGGTTAAATCTAAAATTCTATTCTATGAAGATATTATATTATTTGAAGATGAATTAGCTGATAATGGTACAGCTCAATGTTCTGTGAAAATTGTAAGTTGTTTTTTATTTGTCCATGAAATATTTTTGAGGCATTTTATTAAATGTTTATTACCTGAGAAATGTTTTGAAAGATTTATATTAATGATTTGTTTAAAATACATGATATATCTCTAGAAATAAATTGAGTCGATGTACATTTTTTACCATTAAATTATATTTTTATTCTAAATTGATTCATCTCAATTTTTGGTACTTATATATTAAAATCACAGTCAAATTTACTCCACACAAATTTTGCCATGATATCTTAACAGCAAAAATGAACAACAACAAAAAATAAAAAAAGATTCTTATGTGTGTTATTTGAAAAAATAAACCAATCAGTCAGATTTTGGTGGAAAATGGCACAATTCACATGGTGCAAATTTGGCTGTAGTGATATTAATACATAAGTACTTAATTTTTCGTAAATAAGATTGAAAAAAATATTAAATAATGAAGGTTTCTGTTATAAACTACTTGATGTGTTGTTCTAATTAAGTAATAAATATTTTGCATAAGTGTTTTTATAGAGAAAATAATTTTAAAATGTAAATTGAAATTTGGTTGTGTGTTTTGTTTTGTTTTGAATTAGATAAATAAAATTCAGATTTTTGTCATGTGATTGTTATTTTTTAGTAAATAGTAATTCAGATTGAGTAGCAATTTTATCAAAAGTAAAATTAGTAATTCTGTGAAATCTAATAGTTATTTCGTATTTTTTAAAAATTAAAGTGTTAATATTTTTACTTTTACATGAACCGAGCTGATGCATTATAGTTCTAAACTGAAGATATTTATTTGCAAAAAATTGTGTTCTTACAATTTAGGAGTCAGACACATTGAAGTGAGACCAATATATGTAAAAAGGGTTCGGAATTTGAAAAATTATAAATAGGTGCCAAACTTTCAAAAATTACATATTTATATATTAAAATACTATAGATAAGTAATATATCTAAATATTCACTTATATGAAAGATAGATGCTGCAGTAATATAATAGGCTGGTATATACAGTGAGTCCGAAAAAGATTGTACCTTTTTTAATTTTTCTGTAGTTTTTCTGAGGTACTATTGGAATGTTTTATTATACTAGAAGTTAGGTAATATATCAAAGTTTTTTTTTTTTTTTGTACCAAAGTTGTACCTTACAAAGATTCAATATGGGTACCCTTCATGACACGGCAGATAACTAGGCGATACTTCATTTCCATCCATACTCGCACCAACATGTCTCTTGTAATGGCAGCAAATTCATTTCTAGTCCGCCCTCGCAGCTTCACCAGATCTCGAGGTGTGTACATCTAATTGATTCATAGCAAATGCATTGCTAACTTATCATCATCCCTTTTCAAATGTTTTTACTGTTTTTTGAAAAATTTAATGTGTTTGGCAAACCTAAATTAAATACTTTATTTGTGTGTGGTCTGTCTCATGTCGAAAATAATCTGTGTGCCATATTTCAGTGAATATGTATTAAGATGTAATTTTTAATTGAAATGTAAGCAATCCAGCTGAAATGTAGTTAAATATGCTAAAAAATTCACAGATATTGTGCTTTTATTCCATTCCTTTATTTAAGTGATCACATTTTTGTTTTCTCTGGAGTATGGTGTATTAAGATTTTGTTGTAAAATATTGCTTGATATATTTATGATAGTTTATTATTATCTGTAAAAAGCTGTCCTTAATTTTCTTTCTTTCTCTCTCTCTCTCTCTCTTTTTTTTTTTTTTTTTTTTTGTATTTGGATAAGTAAAATAATGCTTGATTACTAAAGAGAAGAAAAAATGAAACAATAATATTGTATGTTCTCTTTTGTTTTTTGTAAAGAATTTTAATCAATTGTTTAATCTTTGGTTAAAGTTCTGATATTGATGCAAACAAACTATAACATTATTTTCAAGTTTGAAGACTGCTGTGTTATCCAATTCTTTGTAGATATTGGAAGTTAACTATCAATATTAATATTATTTCAGATATGTTTAAATATTAAGTCAGATGTGACTGATGTTGAATACTTTCTGATCATGATTCTAATTAGCCATCAAAGGGTCTATTGTCTTAGATATACCAATAAATTGGTTAGATCATTTTTGAAAACTTCTATTAATTAACCTGTAGAATGTGCAAAAACTTCATGTGCTGTTGTGATGTCATGTACCTGAATAGTACATCATTGTCTTTGCCTATCACTGTATTATATTCTGTATTATTATTTTTTAAAATTATTTTTTCATTTCTTTGCAAACATATGCATAAAAGTTAATTTGTGGAAAGCCTAAATAGTTCTTATGCTAAATCTGACTGTCAGATCTGGAATTTTTTTTCAGTTTAACTGAAAATTTATTATACTTTTCAACATATTTTTTAATAAAGTAAAAATTCTGTTTAACAGAATATGTTTAATTTCATCAATAGCTAGAATGGGATCTTTAATGCATGGCATGTATTATAGTATATTTAGGTTTCACAGACCAGAAATTTGGAATGAAAAATAAGAAAAAGTCTGTTTGTAAAAAGAAAAAATATTTAATCACAAAGTTGCAAAAATATCTATTTACCATATTTATTCTAAGAAGCAGTTTTTTCCCAATGTTAACCCTACTGAAAAGCGGGTGTCACTTAGAATTGAAGGAAAAATATTCATTGGATAAGGCAATTAGAGCAATTACAGGTTCATGTATGTATTTAAAATTTATAATACTGAAAAAATAATTATTCACTTCTTATTAGTCCTCATTTAATATTTTTTTTTTCTTCGTAAAATTGGGTTATCAATAAACCATTTTACGCTATTTTTCATTTTACACAAAAACTTGTTGAAAATTTGGGGTGCTGCTTAAAATCGATGGCAGCTTAGATTCAAATAAATACAATAGTTGAAAAGAACAGTGGCATTTTCATGACAAAATATATTCTATGTAATATTTTGCGTGGAACAATTTATAGCATTTTTTATTTGTTTTAAGTTTCCTTTTCTTAAATATTTAAATGCAATAAATTCTTTTGGGTAATTGCAGTCTGTTTACTGTTTTCTTTTTAAACTTCTGAATGATTTTTGGTTATATATTAACTTTTAATTGCACTCAAGTACGTTTATTTACTGTTTCTTCTTTGCTATGATTAAAGATTAATATATCCTAAATGTTTTTTAAAATTATTTATGGAATGTTTAGCTGATGGACTCTTAAGTAATATAAATTATTAGTAATTTTTAGAAATGTGAAGGATGTTTAAAAAGAACTTGAATAATAACATATCATAATAACTAATAAATAAATAAAAATGACATATTTTTTATATCTTTACATGAATTTTACCTTCTTATGAAATTCATTATTCATGTAATTTTCTCAGAAAGTATGTTAATTTTGTATTAAATATTGCATTCATTTTATTTAGAGAATCATGCCAGACAGCTTTTTCATTCTATTAAGATATTTCCTACGAGTTGATAATTTGCTTGTGAGAATTATTGATACCAGAATTTATTATGAGGTAAGTATTTTTTTATTTATTTAATTATAAAATTATATCCTAAAGTGAAGAATTATTTTTTAGAAATGTCAGCTAATAGCAATTGTATTTTGGGAAAAAAAATTTTTTTTTTTTTTACTGTATCATTGTTTTTATAAATATAATAATAAATGCATGTATAATGATGATCCTGAATAACAGTAAATAATGAAAGGTGTTCATACTTCATATGTATATATTCATACTTCGATCATAGATGAGTAAAGTTTCAATTATATCTAAATTGGATTTTTTTTCTTTTGAGGGTTTGAATAAATCTTAATTTTTCAAAATGTAGCTTACACAGTAACAAATGTGTCACTGCCTCTTCTATAATAAATACTATTTTGGTTAATGCAAATTCTCATTCTAGACATAAATATAATATTTGAAATTTAGCAAAATATTTACCTAAATGGAGAAATATAGCTACGTATTATTTTTAAATATTATAATTCTTCTTTATAATTAGTAAATAAACTATTACATTACTTAATAAAATAATTATCACACTGTTGGAAAAAA
Source organism: Trichonephila inaurata madagascariensis (assembly GCA_019973955.1). Lineage (NCBI taxonomy): Eukaryota > Metazoa > Arthropoda > Arachnida > Araneae > Nephilidae > Trichonephila > Trichonephila inaurata. Next base: position 115,034 of record BMAV01000494.1, on the reverse strand, counting down.
AATCTTATTGTAAAATTTTTTTTTATTAATTTTGTAATATTAATCTTATTTGTGCAGAAGTTCTTGATGATACATTATTACCATTACATTGCCGAAGTGTAATTCATGTATCTATTGTCACATTAGATCCTTCAAACTTGCAGTTTAAGTGAAATATTTCATGAACTATAGTCATTAATTAAAAAAAATTTTAATAAGTATGAGACAAATAGAGGGGGGGGGGGGGTGAATGTAAAAGAATTAAAACTAAATTATTTCACATTTCATTACATTTCTAATTTGTAGTTTCTCAATCACGTTTATGTTGCCTGAAAGGCATTGTAAAGGAATGCTCTATAATGGAAGGATTCCGTCTTCTCAAGATCCTCTGGTGAACTGGAACACAATCTGTTTTATTGTGATCACAATTCCTTTTACTATAAGTAAACCAATAGTTGGAAAATTATACTTCCTGAGATTATTAAAGATTTTATTAATATACTCTCTTTGTTATATAAGTAGTCCTTTATGACAATCTTCAAATTTTATACTTTACAAGTACTTTGTTTTTCAAAGAATCTTAATATCAAAATTTGACTGTAGTTTGTTCTATATTTCATTTAAAAATGTTTGTCTTTGCTTAAAATCATGGTCATTTATGTATAAAAACTCAGTGGCGCAACAGTCCATGAGGGCCAGGGCCTACTGTGCCCATCCCAGTATACAGGACCATTGGGCGCTGAGGTACATAAGCAGATATCCTGATCAGGTGGTCAGTCTGAAGCAAAACCCCCAGTGTTTAAGTCCCCAAGTAAGCTTGGTACTCATTATTGACCCACTGGAGTAGGGATGAAAGGCTGAGTCAACCTTGTCCAACCCAGGAATAGAACCCAGACCTTACGCTACCACTCGACCACTGGGCCTCTATTTATATATATATAACTTCATTCAGTAGCATAACAGCCCATGAGGGCCAAGGCCTACTATGCCCAACTCAGTATTTGTGACCCTCGGGCCCTAAGGTTTATGAGCAGATGTTCCAGTTAGGTGGTCAGTCTGAGGTGAAACCCCCAGAGTTTAGTTCCAAAGTAAGCATGGTACTTATGTATTGACCCACTGAAGGGATGAAAGGCTGAGTCAACCTTGCCCGGCCCTGGGTTTGAACCTTGGACCTGTGCTGAGGGAGCACAATATATATATATACACACACATACTTCTCAGAAATTTATCAAACCCTACTATCTTAAACACAGTACATGTTTCATAAAACCACTCTTCCCAATTACATGCACAATTTGATCTTTTAGGATCTGTAAACCCCTCTGACTGTTTCTTATAAATAAGCTCCTGTAAAATGCACATTTTATATCAATTTGTAAATGTAACAATTTAAGGTATGAAGCTAAAATAGTATTTAAAAACTCTTATTACTGAAGAATTCACAACTGTACCAAACACTTAATCTTATGTTTCTTTTGCCTAAATCCTTGGGCAACAAGCCTTGGTTTATGTTGTACTATTTCAACCTACTCATTTGTTTTGGTTGTATGAACCCACTTGTTCCCTAAGATGTTTTTATGCTATGGCAAAGAAACTAGATTCCAAAGACTACCACCAAACTACCCCAAAGAAACTAGACCCATTTTTTCATGATTTCCATCTCATCTTTCATAGTTTTGGTCTGCACCTTTCTATTGGGGAACTGAATTGTTTGAAAGTGTGATTTATTAAAATCTATATTGTTTGTGATGTGAGAATATGTGTTATGTGAGAATCACAATATTGTTCTGAATCTTTGTGTGACATTAAGTATAATTTAGTACCTTCTATACCAGGGGTGGCGAACCTTTTTGGATCAACATGCCATTTTTTCTAAAAAAAAAATTTTAATGGGGCATAGACATGCCATCAAATAATTTTGACTTGTGATTTTTGAGGAAATAATAAAACTAAATACTAACAACTCAAAACTCTTTATTTACTATTAAAAAAATGCATTTTGCACTGTATAGCAGTAAATGTTTTAGATATACGTGTAATCCAAATTAAAGTAACATTAGTATGACTTCTGGTTATGCCAATTAGATGACAAATAACTTACATTAGGATTGTAAGATGTTAATTTTAGCAGAATGCATGCTGAATTAGAGTCGTCTGCTAAACAGTTTCAAAGCGAGTCTTAAATGTTATTCATCTCTAAAAATAATGATTCTCAGGCATAGGTAGATGAAAATATGGTTTAAATAGCATGAGCCAGCTTCTTCAAACAGTTAAATGTGTCTGGAATTGGTTTCTGTTTCCAAAATTTCGTTATTGGCATTTTTACTTATATTACTTTTTAATTTTTCTGTTTCAATCAATTTCAACATTTTCCTTGTTTCAATAAATGTTCGAATACATATTGAACTTGACTAGAAATCAATCAGTTGCATTTCATATTCTTCAATTTCCAACTAATCGAATTGGGACAAGTTCAGTTTATAAAAAGAAGTCACATCAGGGTACATAATAATTATGGAAATAAGTTCTTCAATAACGTTTTCTTTGTCTGGCTTTTTTCAAGTTTGGGAAGTATATACTTGTAATTTCTTGTACTAATATTGTTTCTGAAAATGTGCAGTTTAGTGTCAAAAGCGATCCTCTTGAAGATAATTTTGAGTTTGTGAATTGAAATATTGGTACATGTCTGTAAAAACGTGACTGATCACTCGTGTTTATTCATAATACTTCATAGTGAACTTTGTTTTTTTTTAACTAAAATGCAAATCGTTTTAATTGGTGACATGCCCAAAACATTGTGTCACATGCCATCAATGGCACTCATGCCATTGGTTCGCCATCCCTGTTCTCTACCATAATAAATATCCTAATATATCCAAACTGATTTAAATAGTTTTTCGATTCCATTTAGGTGTCTTAGATGTTTTGGTATCTGGAAATTCCTTCTGTATATTAGGTTCTTCATTTTCAACATTTAAATCTAATTTGAGGATATGCAAGTTTTGTTATCAGGCCAGTTATTTGACAAAGTCCAAATTAAAATCAAGACTTATCACACACAACTGAATTGTCATTGTCTTTAAGCTCTCAACCATCATTGCATCCACAGCCTAAAGCCCTTATATTCTCTTGTGTAATGCTATTCACATTGTATATAATCTACATCAGTGGTCTCCAACCCGCAGTCTGTGGACCAGTACCGGTCCGTAGATCAAATACTATTGGTCCACACTAGAAACATTAAATTATTTCCATTTTATCTACTGCTGTATATTTTCCTTGGATTTGGGCTACTTTTTATGAAAATCACTGTATATTCCTTGTTAAATCACTTTATATTCATTTTTGATATAGCTATATTATATTCTGAAGGCACATTTAAATACAATTGAAATAAAATTATTAAATCAAAACAATCTAAAATATAAACAATCAACGTCCTCTGCCTCAGCGGGCTGCGGTAAAATTATCCAATGTTTACCGGTCCGTGGCGATAAAAAGGTTGGGGAACACTGATCTACATCATTCAATATTTGTATTTTTATTCACCATTTTATCTATTTATGTCTAATCATATTTTGATTACCAGATTGGGATAAATGTTGAAGTCTGAATAAAGTAATCCAAAGAGGGAAAAGTAGTTTTTCAAAGGGAAATATGAATTAAGCGAAGACAAAATTAACTGTTTCAAAATTATAAAGTTAAATGGAGAAATATTACATTAGATTAATATCCTTGTTTATAAGCTTTTATTTATATGCATTGTAGATGTAAGGATTGTTCAAAATTAAAACATAGACTGGTGCCTATAGTATTAGATACGTTACTAGTAAATGAACACTATAGTAATCGCGAAGTCTAGTAATGATGTTAAAAAGAAAGAGAGAGAACGTATAGATATTTATCCCATCATTCAAATAACTGTCTCAGTGTTCTACCTTTTTAATCACAACAGCTAACTGGGACTTCTTTAACCTGAAAACACCATGTTACATCCCAGCCACAATGAACTTTTAACTAGCTTCCCATTCTTCTAGTATCAGTTCTAAGGTTCCAAATACATTTTCATACAAGTCTCTGTGGGGATTGTGAAGGCTTTGAGGATACCCATTGAGGACAAACTTTTCAATGTACCCAAATTATCTGCTCATGATCATGTTTATGGTTCATACACTGTACTTTGTTGGCCTTTCCACTTGAATGTAATGCTTCATTTGAAGTATGCTGCCCCATACAGGGCTTGTATTCTATAATTTCACTTGTCATGTTCTATATGGACAAATATTTAATAATGCCATGCTTTACTTAGATGTGTTTGGCACACACCTCTGCTATTTCAAAGGGATGTAGCACACAATGAAATTTAAAATTCTCATACTCTAGGAAATTTGGTTATGTCCCCCATTTACTTCTCTGATATTTTTTGGCTTAAAAGAACATGTATTCCCATTCCCAAGTCTAAATTTCACTTGAACTTTCCTTACATACTGTATATTTGCTTAGAAGTACTGTAACTGTACTGTTCCTTATATACTGTAAACTTATATAACAAAAAAATTTTTTTGATAGTTTAAAATGTGATGCGTATGATTTTAAAAATTCTTTTTCTAATTATAATTTATGTATATTTGTGCATTTACATATATTGTACCTTTCTTTCCATAAAGCATGTATAATTTATGATTTAAAAAACTTTCACTTTCAAAGGCACTTAATAAAAATGAATTCGATTTATAAATGTTTTTCATTGTTATATATATTGTTATTGATTTTTCTTTTTATTTGAAATCTGACAATATTTGGTACAAAGTGATATTCACCTTGTCTTATTAGTCATGAAATCAATATCAAATCTTTCTCTCTATGTATAGGTTGGGAAGAATTATCTTCTTAGAGAGCATATGGCAAAAGAAAACAAGATAAAAGATTTAACAGTAAATAATTTTACTTATAATCAATCTCTTGAAATGTTTGCTTTGTCATCTAGAAATAGTAGTATTGTTTTGAGTATTTGATTGTTTTTTGTGTAAAGTCATATTATTTCCACTCTGAAATTGTAATGCATTTGTTAATCTTTCTTCATTTTCATCCTATAGTAATTGTTTAAATGTTACCTAAAATGTATTTATTTTTATCATTGTTGTATAATAGTAAAACATTATAGTAAGACGCCACTTAACACAGGGTATACGTTCCATCAAAGTAGAGCGTAATATAAAACAGTGTTAAACGAGGTTATCTCATCATGTAAATAATGGGGTTAGGGGAAGATGGGTAGAAAATTGGTCAGGTATTTTACCATTAAATTTATTATGTTTTTTATAACAGTAAAGCAAAAATATATTTCTTACAAATATAGAAACATTATAAACGAATATACATAATATAAAAATAAATAAAATTCTAAGTCAGTATGTTTACATTTCAGATCATTCCGTCTCTTTTGTATTTCCAATTTTCTGCCTTTTTATCAAGAAGGTAGGATTGACTTAATGGCATATTGCATTCAATTTTGTCGTCAATCCATTTAGAAAATCATTTTACCATTTCCTCTATTGTATTATTTCTAGAACGGGTAATTCTAGTTGCAGAGCTTGTCATAGTTGCAGTTGCCAATGACAGTATTTTTTCTTTACTCTTAAGAATGGTCCTTATTGTTGAAATTGCCAAATTCAATGCAGCACCAGTTTGAGATTGACATTCACACCAGTATCTAATCTTCTAACCACTTGCATTTTTGTTTCTAGTGAAATGCTTTTTCTTGTTGCTTTATTTTCATGTTTTTTTATTATCACCCATGATAAAAACTAAAAATTATAATATTTTTCACTATAGCAATTGTTATATTGTATAAATTTATACCTACAATAACATCAACAAATGTTTGAAATAAAAATATGTTCATATAACATCACAGGAAAGAAGAAACCCAGATAGACTGCTTCGGATATCAGGAAGCCTAATGCTACATGCAATTTTGGGGAATCCCACAATTCAAATAAAGAGTTTTAAACCCAAACAAAGCGTTAAGCAGGGTCTTACTGTATTTTTTATATTTTATAAGATGAAAAAGCAATAGTTTTTACAATTTTAACAATGCATGTTTTTAAGTACATGTCATTGCTATGGTTTTTTAAATGTCATTCAGCTCTAATTACAAGAATCTCTTAAGACAGAATTTTAACCATGACAAACTAATTTTTTTTCATTGATCAATTAGTTCCTCTTTAATTTGTTGAACTGACAAATTACATTCCATCCTGTGTTTTAATTGTTTGATAAAACTAAGGGTTATATATTGTTGCTGGCTTTTTAAATAAAAGTAAAAGATAAATTAAATAAAATCAGTATGCAAAATTTTTTTGAAATCTGTGGTATTTTTACGTTTATTGTATAAATACATTTTATATATAAATGAAGAGGAATTGGTTCAAATTTTAGTAACAAAAAAATACTTCAAAATAATGCTTCTGTTTTTATTATTTGTTGTACATTTTTTTAAGTGAGAGGAAATTGTATTCAATTTTTTTTTAATTACTTCTGAAGCTTTATAGTAATTTTTTTAAGTCTAATATTGATCACTTATATTTATTTATTTTTAGGTCAGCTCAGCCCTTTTATGTAATCCTCAGGATCTTTGGGATCACCTGGCTACAGCATCATCTGAATATGATAAAATAGAATTCTAATAATAGTGTGAAAAAGAAAAACTATCATTTTGTAAATATATTTTATCATAAAACAAAAAGTTTAATGATTTTTTTTTCAACTGTCTGTCATGCCCTTTGATTCTGCTGTGAAAATACACTTAAAGTACAGTGGAACCTCATTATTCTGAACTAATTGGGTTTCAAAATTCTCGAGATTTATGAAAGTCTATAAATGAGCCAAAGTATATACTCTGTACTACAAAACAAAACGAAACATGTATTTTAAAATATAAGACTGAGCAAAATGATAAATAATTACACACAATTCAAATCATTAAGTTACTAATAAGATACATATTTTGTAAAAAAAAGACTACTTTGAAGATGATGATGCAGGTTCATTCTCGCTGAACACACTTGACATGGCTGTTTTCTAGTTTGGGGAAATGACATTTTTGTTGTCTTTTTTTTTTTAGAATTTTGTTGAGAATTAATTGACACAGATGTCTCAGATGTTTATAATATAATAATTGCTGTTGTCTTCAACATATTTTATCTTAAAATACTTGTGGATTTGAATTTTATTAAATTTGGGATTCTGGTTGTTAGAATATCGGCCTCCTAACTTGTCTTTTTATTTCCATTCATTAATTATGTTTGGTTTTTTTTAAAATGGATATTTTTTTTAAGTAATATTCAGTTTAATGGGATCTGGATCAATGAGAATTTAGTGCATGATTATTCATTCTACATTCATATTTAATATTTATAAACAGATAATATTTATGAATGTAGATTTTATACCAGAAATTTTTTTTCATTATTTAATCAAACTAGTATGAAATTAGGATAGATTTATCTATATATCAAGTATGTGTATTGTAATGTAAAATTTTAAGACATTTCGTATTTAAAAGTTTTGCTCTTCCAAGATAATTAATGAAATTCAAAAAATAAAATTATATTTTGATAATTTCTTTTTGTTTTAGAGGGATATGTAAATCAGTTATGAAAATTATTGTATTGTACTTACCACCTTCTCTTCTCATTCTGTACTTATTTAATAAATGTATTATAAAATATATGTTTAGTGTTCAAATATAATATCAAATAATAACTGTAATGAATTGACTAAAAATCCAATGTACTTGAAGTAATTACAGCTATATGAGCTTTTTATTACTTTTCATTCATATGGAAAAGTATGAAAAAAAAATTTTCAAAAATTCATAAAATGTAATTTTAATATTTTTGTGTTGTAATCTTTAGTTTTTTAACTGCCATCGTTTGAATTCTCCATATAATAAACAAATTCAGAATATGTAGTTTGAAATTGCGTTGTTTTTTGGTGGTTCATTTTTTTTTAATTCTGCAACTGTTTATTAAAATAATAAGGTTTTCTAAATTATATATGGCAAAGCTAAATTTATTTATCAACAGTTATTTAAAAAGGCTTGCAAATATTTTGTAAGGATATCAGTCATATTTATTTCCCATGAATGTAGAAATTGCTTTTAATAATTATCAGGATTAGGATTAATAAAATTCTTCTTGAATATATAAAGGACACTCATATAAATACTCTAAATATTTTATTTCATAAGATTTCATAATTTTTCCTTTTTTTATGGAATAAATTTTACTTTAAAAATTTTGTATATAACATTAGATCCCCCCCCCCCCAACAAATATATTAGTGATTTGATTCATAAAAATTAAATTGAGATAAATGGCTAGCCGCTGTATAAATGCATTTAGATTTGGTAATTTTTAGATATAAAAAAATCAATTTTATTTTTTTTTTTTTTTTTTTTTTTATGCATTATTTTATGAGTGTCATATGTAAATGTATTGTTATGCTTACAACAATTATTGAGTAATTTTTAATTACTGAACTCATCTTAAAGCTCCTGATCCTCAAATGAATTAAATTTTCTTCTGTGAAAATTTTTTTCAATTATTTTTACTTTTTCTCTCAACTGTTCTCTTTTCTTCTTTTATATTCCTAGAATATTATAAAAATAATGTCATGTTAATTTGTTATTATCCTGTATGTTGTGTGAATTAAAAATGATGTATGTTTTACATTTTTAAATTTATTTATTTCATTATACATAATTTATATTTTATGTTAAGGTATTCTCTCTCTCTCTCTCTCTTTTTTTTTTGAAACTTAGAATTATTCCCAGTTTTATGGTGCAAAATATTATCCTTCTAATTCTGGTGTGATATTTCATGAGTGGTTTCTTGTGATTTTGAATATTCTTCAAACAGCTTTTCTAGTTCCTCAATTTTTCTTTCAAAATCTATGTTGTTTATTTTACTCACCAATTCAATGTTAGCAACAGCGCATTCTACTAAATGAAAATAAATTTTGAAATTTTTGATTTTGCATATTGCAAAGCAATATTTTTAAATATATGCAGCATGTAATATTTATAGAAATATTAAAACAAATATAACTTAAAGAATTAATCATACAAAAATTTTGATTTTTATGCTACTTTTGCTTTTTAGTATTCCTAATTGTGAAAACTATCTAACTGTATTTCTCATTTTTACTGTAATTTTTGAAAATATTTTCAACAAATGAATCTACATGACAAGTATTAAAAAAAATTGTAATAAATTAAAAGGACAAAATTGTAAATTCTCACTTAAAAATTTAAGAATATTTGAAATAATTCAAAATATTTTTTTAAGTATCTTATGGATGAGAACCTATTTTGTATTAATTTATAGAGTCTATACATTGTTAGTTATTTTTTAAAAGGGATAAATATATAAACAGAATTTCAAACTTTAATATATGTTTAGTTGAAGTTAATTATGATAATTATATAAATGCATTTAAAATTAAATTTTCTGGTTTAAATATTCAATATTATTTTTTATGTAAATAAATATTTTATCAATACAAAATCTTTTCTTATTTTTTGACACTTGTACTTTGCATTTGTGTATTGTGAAAAATTTTGGTATTAATGCTAGACATTCAATCATATTTTGAAGAGGATTTTTATGAATTTAGTACCTTTTGTAATATTGAGCAACTGCTTACAGTTTTCTGAAAATCATATTCTTAGAATTTTTCTTTTAGGATAGACTTCTTATTTTAATACCTTGTACAAGAACTTGTTTATTACAAATCAAAATTTGTTATTTGAATGCAATAATGCCTGACAAAAATTAATTTATATCATTTAAGTAGACTCCCTATATAAGTAAACTTTAAACAGTTGCAAAAGGCAGAAACATTAAAATTTTCAACTATATCCATTTCTACATCACTTACAAACACTATTAAAGAATTCATATCTTCCTTTTTCAACTGTAAAACATCAGAAACAGTGATTTATATTTGATGTGCTGTAAAAATTCCATTGACAAATTATTATTTATTTTCTATTTTATAAATTTGTTATTTATACCAATGGACATTATGGATATTTTAATATTATTATATTTTTGCTGTCAAAAATTCATTTTTGAATTATTTATATCAATTTTTAAAATTTCAGAATAGTGGCCAAAATTATATTTTCCTTTTATTGATTCAAAATGCTGTTATAAAATTGAAAACTATTATCTTAAAATTAACTATAAAGAATTTACATATTTACCTCTCATTTTAATCACTTCTTCTGTAAGTCTATCAAGGTAATCTATTATAGCATCTGTTTCGTCAGATATTTTTGAATAATCAAATTCATCCATATTTTCCTGGAAAGTTTTGTAATTTTATGTCATAAAGATTTCTTAGATTATTATATTGATTTTAATATTTATTACTTTTATATATATAAACCTGAATATATCCAAATGTGTGTTTTCAAAGGCGAATTATCTTGAACGTTGGCATTTTGCGATAATACGTTAGTACCCTTTTTATTATCAAAAATAATTTATCAAAGTATATTCCTTTACTGAAAAAGAAACATGAGAAAAAATAGTTCTTAGTTCGTAGTGTTGAATGAGATATTTTTGAAGTACTTTAAAATGAAAATAATTATAAAAGAGAAATTTAGTATAGAATAATTTTTTTACCCTATATCAAGGTCGTTGTTCAAAACTTTTCTTTTCCATTCTAGTTTTCTACTTAATGTGAATGAACTTCAACTGTGTATGTGTGTTTATATATAAAAACATTTATTTTATTTCTTTTTCCATTTTTTTTAGTCAATTTTAATTCAGTTATTTTGAAAGTGTAGATTTATTACAATAAACATGTCCCTGTAAGTTGTAAATTCTAAAGAAATTGGACAGGAAACTTCTTTTATAAATTTGAAAATGTGTATAATTGTTTAAAATTGTTTTACTAAAGCCCAAATTTCACTCATATGCACAATTGCATTAAAAATTTTGAATTGAAAATTATAGAAATTTTGTTTAACAATAACTATTTGCTTCATATTCCTATTTACTGAATTTGGGCTTAGCTTCATGATCATGAAAAGTTTTATTAAATGTGTGTGTGTGTGAAATTATATAACTTAAAATTTTAAATGTATATTTAAATTGAAACTAGTTCTTGATCTTTAAGTAAATCAAAATGTATCTTCTATACATATGTATAAAAAATTTGTATTATCAGTCTATAACAAACATATTTTTACTTAGATGAATACATAGATCATTTTGCTTTATTATAAAAAGGAAAAAAACGTTTTATTTACCTTTTTGTTTAACCCTCCAAGAGGTCTGCACGTAAAATTCCGCCATTCCAGAGATGCTTTTTCTGCCTTCAAGCAAGATTCCCAAAAGCGGCGGAGCCGCATTCTTAAAAATACGGCTCAACCGCTTTTGAGAACCCCACCTGAAAGCAAAAAAATATGTACGATGCATTTTTGAAGCATCTCCAGAATGGCAAGACATTAAGTGCAGACCGCTTAGAGGGTTAATTTACTTATAAAACTGATTTTTTCTTTTAAAAAATCTGTGCATTAAATTACCACCTTCCTCTCATTTCAGAATTATGATATTGGTAATAATTTATTTGTAAAAAAAAATGAGATGGTAAAATATATGTGCTATGTTTTTATTGCATTTTTCTTTATCTATATTTACCTCATTTATGAGATTCATCTTTCCTGAAGCTTCTTGAACTGTTGAACGTTCTTCTGTCATTTCTTAACCTGAAAAATAATTTTTTTAATTATGAAAAGGTTATGAATAACACTATCTGTATTAAAAAAAATTATGAAACAGGAATTTTGAGAATATAAATTTCTTTCAGCATTCTCTTACAATTATAACAAAATGAAAAGTATTTATCTTAATTTAGTATTGTTTTAGAATTTTAAAAAATTGAATTTTTTCTACCAATGTTAAAAGATAAATTGATTACAATATTGCTTAAAATGTGAAATAAAAATAAAATCTTGTATATATCAAATTTAGGCTTAAGTTGTAAATTAATTTTGATTATAATCAAAATAAAGTTTTTCAGAAGTTTTGGTGAATTTGAAATGTGGAGAGAGTGTAAAGAAATTCACACAAATACTTAGAGGAAAATTCAGTTTATATTTTAATAAGTAGAAAAGATGTAAATGAAAAAGAAAATTCATCTTCATAAAATATTGGTTTATTTTCCTTATTTACATTTTCGTTTTATTAAAATTATTTAGATATAAATATCTTTTAGTTTTAAGGTTTGTATAATCTGAGAGAAGGTAGATTGCAACTAAGGTGGAAGAAATTTTGCTTATTGAAAGACCTTGTAAAATTTCTGTTTTTTTGTTTTTTTAAATAATCGAAGGTGTAACAATTGAGCTTTTCTCATGAAATCTGCTTATTTTATAGAATCATATATTATAAAAGTACCAGTTAGGGTTTTCCTCACTGTGAAACTTAAAAATTGATAATTTATGCTTTTTTTTCTTTTAATTGATTTTATAATTTTTAAAAATTATTATCATGCATTTGAACAATTTTTATTAGCAAAACAACTATTTTATAGTTAATTGTATTTTTTCATGAAAACAAATGTAATGAATAACCGAAATTACAGAGTCACTGGTGATTTGGTGAAACCAAAACAATTTTTTTTTAATAAGTGAAAAAAAAATGTGTAACATTGTTTAAAAGATTGTTTTAAGAATCGCCTTTTCAGGTAAAAAATTAATGCCTTTTCAGGTAATTAGGTTAAAAAAAATCAAAATTTAATGTATTTGGATCTGATGGACAAATTATGGTGAAAAGAGGCCTGAGAAGAGTTAAATTTGTTTAGCTTTTAATAAAAACTTTATGGAAATGTAATTCTTTCTGGATACTTTTCAAGTCATTGGATAGTCTTTATCCTGAATGCTAAGATTAAAATGCAGAACATTAATATTGATTTTAACTTGAATTGATTAATGTTGATTTAATTAAACTTGAAAATATTTATTAGAAAAACTGATTTTGAAAAATATATTTCAATTTCCCTCAAATAATAATCCTAAAAAACACCCTAAATCAGTGTTTCCCAACCTTTTTATCGCCGCGAACCGGTCGACGTTTGATAATTTTACCGTGGCCCGCTGAGGGTGAGACGTTGAATGTTAACATTTCAGATTGTGTTGATTTCATAATTTTAATTTTATATTCAAATATTCCTTCAGAAGAAAATACAGTTGCACCAAAAGAATTAATATAAAGTGATTTTAACACCATGGAATATAAAGTGATTTTCATAGAACGTCGTACAAACCCGAGAGAAATATACTACAGTGAGTAAAATAGAAATAATTTAAAGCTCCTTGGGCGGCCCGGTACCATTTGATCCCACGGACCCGGATATTTATTCTATAATTGGAATAAAATTATTTTATTATAAATCGATTATAGGGGTCATAGATTGGGAACTTTTCCGATTTATCCCTAACACGAGCATCGGTGATATTATCAATCTACAGTTGCTATCGAGCTTAAATTCATCTGCTATTGATACCGAGACACAGAAATAAGCTTGTCGGCCCTCTAACAATGAATAAAGGTAAGACTTCTCTAAACAGAATCCTGAATTCTGAAAACCAATTCATTACACTAAAACTAACATGATGCCAAAAACCGACGACATATGTAGCTTCTCCAGCAGCATTTCTTATCTAACGTGAAGAGATTTTGCTTGAGAAAGCAGTCACGGTAAAATTTCCTTCTTTGCAAAAAGTTTATTGCACATCTTCGTTCATCGTCAACGCTTAGGTTTTCGTAGTTGCAACAGAATGATAAAGAAAAATCTATTTAACAGGAAGAAAATGGCTGTAAAATTGATGATGTTTAAAAAAAAGGGCTACCTATTTTTATTAGAAACCGGTATAAGGCAGGATTTTTCTTGTTTTCTATAAGTTGTCGTACTGTGCATAGTCTCTGCAGGATGAGTACTTATTACCAGCACGCAATAAGTACCTGTAAATCTTAATGAACATGAATTACAGAAGTGAACTAAAGAATTTTATGTTTCTGTTATGAATAGATATTCGACGTCCAATTATAAATTGATAAGAGTCACAGTAAATTTCTTATTAAAATGCTTTAAAAAATGTGATTTATTTTACATAAATATATTTCGAATCTTGAATAATACTTTTTTTTAAATTTTGTTTTAAATCTAAAACGAATTTTTTGAAAAAAATTCAGCGTTTTGAAATGCTTAGCTCTTGTATACTTTGTTGGAGATTCAAAATCTTAAATTTTTAGAGAGTTTAAAATTTTTATTAAATTTCAAAAGAGCATATCTAAATTATTTACATATATATAATAGAAACCATCCAGACAGTAAAAATCACCGAAGAGGTAAAAAATTTCTACTATTTTGAATATTAGTAATTTGGAGTTAGTTACATGTTAAAAATTTTAGTGATACAAATAGATCAACATATGTATTTCTTATTTATACTTCTATTAATTATTTGCATAAAATTCCTGAAATGTAGATACATTTTTTATTGTAATAAAATGTTTTAAAAATTAATAACATAGGATCTTCTATAATGTTCCAACTTAATATGTTTACATTGCAATAGCATACATTTGTAAAAAAAAATGTACATATATCAATTTAAAACGGCATGTATTCTTATGTCCGTTTACCTCTCGATAGAGTTCGTAGACAATTTTTCTTCATGAAATGATACCTGCTTTCAAATAATAAATCCAAAAGTGTTGATTCTTTTGATTTCCTTTGTCATTCCGTTTTAAATTTTGCCAAACGATTTTTTTTTCTTTTAAAAACGATGACTATTTAGTTTTATTTGGTACTTGAAGTTCCAATATCTTTAATGTTGTGGACATTTGTTGGTATCGAAAATAAGAAAAGAAGGTATGGGATATAATTTAAAAAGTGTAATATTTTGGAATAAAAAGTATCTCTAGCAGAATTTGCACACAACAAAAAAATATGACTGTGGCTGCAAAAAAGCTGTGGTAGCTTTTTCAGAGTAGAACAGAATTACTACTATTACGATAGATATTATGAGTTTTTTCGAGCAACATCTTTGATTCAGGTGGAAATAATTTTTAGAAACGCTATAAAATTAATTAGAAGATTACTTGAAAATTAAGGTATTTATGTAATTAATTATATATTATAATTCTTTCGCGTTTTTATTCCCTGCCAAATCAAAACTATTGCCAAATGCTATAATATTAATTAACCAATAACAGAAAATCTTTCTATTGTATGCCCAAGCACAATATCCTTACTTATAAATGAAGCAAAATATTCGCCAATTTACTGCTGTCACTGAGCATATGGCTCGCAATGCGAGTCTCCAATCCATATCATAATTAATGGTGCCTGAGGGAGTAGCAGTCCTTGGTGAGAGGAAACAGCCTAGAGAGAGTTGGTCGTTGAAACGTGGAGAGAGGGCGTGGCTATGAAGAACTTGGAGACACAATTAAAGTGTAAAAAGTCCATCCTGGAATGGCTGAGAGTTTACCTTGTGTCGCCAATTTACTATCGGTGGGCTACCGTAAGATACCAAAATTAATAATTACTATATAAAACAGTTCAAAAGTATTACTGAAAAACATTCAAGTTTGTTTCGAATCCCTGAAATTAGATTAAATGCATATGAACATTCACAAAAACATGAGCAAAAGGAGAGCTTTTTTAAGATCGAAAACCTTTTTTTTTTTTTTTTTTTTGACTTCCAATGGCGGATTACAAGACAACTGCAAACAAAACAAGAAACAAAAAAGATTGATAAATGACAAGCAACACAAAAATACAGTACAATCTAAAAATCACTTATTTTGTGTCTAGCCTCCCAATATCTGCTCCACATAGATCCAGTGTTGAATGCACGGCAGAGTGCCAAATCAATGACGTCCACTTCGTTGGAATCGCACAGGGGACTTTGGCCAATGCTGCCTCAATGGACCACTCAATTTCAAATTACATAGAATAGCCATTTTTACGAATATTCTGACGATATTTAGCAAGAACACTCTTAATTCCACTCTTCCAGGTTACATGGTAGCACAGGTTTTATGATGAGTATTTTGGCGGGGAAGGGGAATAGTTTTAAAGCAGAAGTTGCGTTTTCAGCTGACATTTTGATTGAATTGCGAAGACTCATTTTTGTTCCAAAAAAGTATTTAATATCAAAAGGTAAATGCCTTATTTTTTTGTTGTTGTTGTTGTTTGTTTATATTAGTTAAGACTTTAGAAAACAATCTGACTATTTATTTTAAGTGAACAATGTATATAATTAATTTTACAGTTGAATAACTTACTGGGTGTTAGAGCAAGAGCTTAGTTTGTTATTTTTTCGTCCGTTTAGAGTTTATTATTTTTTGTTTTGTTGTAGCGTCATCACTATAGAGCAATAGAGTTATGTCTTTTTTAGCAATTTTTTGTTTTGTTTTTTGCCTAATTTATTTATTTTGCTTTTTTATTCTTTTATTTTGATGTTTTCAAAAATTTTTAAACTTTAAATCTGAGCCTTACAATTAAAGGAAATATCTATAATTTAATCAAAAATTAGCAACATTTAAATTGCCTTACTTGTAACTGAGATTTAACAATAATAGAAGGTTTTCAAGGTTCTATTATTATTATTATTTTCCTTTTCTTTGAGTGCCTTGAAAAAAGAAGCTCAGTCTTCAAGAGGCTTTGTATTTATTACAGAATCTACCATCTGAAATCATTGATGTACTAATAGATGATTTTTTAGATGAAGAAGAGTCCCAGGAAATAATCTGTAGGAATTTTCGTTAGATTCTTAAGATGACGATCAAGAAACTGAAAACGATTTAAGGTGTAGTAGTTCATGTTCAAAAAACACAGTATTTCCTACCCCCAGGATGCAGTGTTTTAAAAAATATTCAATAGAAATCTCACTCAAAAAGCACAACGTGTAATGAATTTTTGTGTATTAATGAAAAAAAAAACTGTTTCTTTGAAGATTATCAAATTAATTTAAGTGTAAGACCTGCTTTTATGCGTAAAAAAAAAAAAAATTTATAAAATTTTATAATTTTCGAAAATAAATATTTTGTTCTGTAAAATACTAGTGTTCTCTGGTTATTTAGCATTTTTAAGAGTTAAAACTCCATTAAAAAAGCTATTCGGTCTTTTTGTGTTACGAGAATGTATTAGACCTTTGTGTACTGACGGTATACTCCATTTTAATTAATCAGCTCTAACGGATTAATTTTCCCCAAGTTGAGTATTTTATTTATGTATATCCCTTAATTTTCAACGTAGTGACTAAAAATAATATATTACATGAAAAAACTTAAAATAAATCATAATTCGGTAAAGAAAGGGTTAAGTTGGATGGTTTCATGTTTTTGTTTGTTAGATTTTCGAAACAAATGACGCAAAGTGGAATAGGCTAATTTTTATCTCCAGCGTATGGGAGTCCAAATTTAAGATATTCTTTGTCGTACTTCTGAATTTTCTTTGCTATTTTCTTAACAGGTTCTATCGGAATTGAAGCTGATTCGTCGTTAATTTCATTAATTCCTGTTAGTTGATTGCTACTATAATCATTATTTTCTTTCAGTATATTAGTTCTAGATTTCAACCAGCGATCCAAAACCTATATCAGAAATAAAAATTATATTTTATAAAAATAATCAAAATTAGTGGGACTTACTGAAGTATAAAACAAACATTTCCTATTAGAAAAATCGCACAAAAGCTAAAATTACATTTGCGCCTGGAGAGGCGACAAACTATTAAAGGAGTAAGTTGTTGCTTATGCCACCTGATCGACAGTAACATCAGATCAAGGTCCACGAAATTCATCTCTGATAAGGGCTAGATTTTTATGCCTGTCGTTAGCCTTAGCTTTGAGCACCATGAAGGTGACAGTACGATTTTGCTCGGTTCCACCCTAATTTTGAGAGAAAACACTCTGGGGAAGGTTCAGGGGTCTCCCAACTCTCTTCCACCAACCTCACGAGAGGACTTGCGGCTCGACGACTGTTTAAAGTACCCCCATGCCGCGAAGGCACTATACATTTACAGACATCCATGCCTTCTCCGGGATTTGAACCCAGTCCCTACGGCACCGCAGTCAGCGTCACTGACCAATGTGCCGGATGGGTGGAGTAAGTTGTCTCTGTAACGAAGTGTGATATATTTCCACCGTGTAACACCGGACCATCTCACGCCTCACAAGTAGTGCGGATTTAAGCTCATTTCGGACTCTGGGCGCAGACGATCTACGAGCCCCCTTCGCACTGATGGATCGAAATTACCAGAAAGCCTAGTTAAGTTCATCTTATCCGGGCCCTTTTACACTCTTCCGGGGCCCGGCCGCCCCAAGCACCCAGTGGATAAACCGGTGCAGTGCATATCCTTACCAAACTCAGGTGCAACTCTTCAAACTCTTCCCGTACTCCCAGGGATACGCGTACAACACTTTGATAAGCACTGATGTAGCGGAAGAATAAAAAACTGAGCAGAATACTCGCGGATACTAATTTACATCATTGTTAGTGATATAGATAGAAGTATTATGCTTTTATGAACGACTCCCACTTTTGAATGTTACTGAATCTGTCCAGCAATCTTGGCACTTTTTGAAGAGAATTCAGCTTTCATTAAGTAAAGAGTTCTTACTCGATATCATAACCATTCAGCTACTACGCTGTTATCAATTAAGTCGCAGAACCTTTTACCCTTCCTATACATCTCAACTCATCTCTATTAAGCAAGCAAGCGCATGGTTAGAAAAATATTTACGTGTTTCTAAGTTTTCAAATCTGCAGGTAGAACAATATTTACGTCTTTCAAAGTTTTCAAATCGGCTGGTATTGACAGTATTGGCAAATACATTTTACTGTTTCTTTTGATCACCTTGGGAAGACAATAGTTACTTATTCAAATTCAAAAGTAGTTGCTTCAATAATTCTATTTTGTTTAGAATAATGTCAGACGAAGGATTTGAAGAATTAAAGTTGAAAAAATGGCTTGTTAAACAATGCACCGAGATGGGTAATTCTTTACGTGATATTTCAATAGTTTCTTTATTGCATACTGTACAGTCCCGTTTAAAAATACAAAATGTTTTACGATAAATATTAGATAACTGAATTTGAATATTTTTATTAGGTATAACAAAACCCACTCCTGTTCAACGTCATTGTATACCTCCAATTCTGGCTGGAAAAAATTGTCTTGCAGTATCAAAAACTGGAACCGGTAAAACACTTGCTTTTACTTTGCCTTTATTGCATGTACTAAGCACAGATCCATATGGTATATTTGCATTGATTCTTACTCCAACCAGAGAATTGGCTGTCCAAATTTGTGACCAAATCAAAATTATCGGAAAACCTATGCATGTGAAAGTAAGCTCTTATTTTTCTTCTAATTTTTAACATTTTTCAAAATTCCTTATGTTTTATGTATCATGCTTTTTAATAATTTTCTTGGAATTATAATTTTATAGCAATTATTCTTGAATTTTTTTATAAATATAAATTTTGTAATCATATTTTAGTATTTGTGCATTAAAGTAGCTTATATTAAACACATATTGCAAAATAGGTGTTTTTAGTGTGGTGTACATTGAGAGCGGTGTGCTTCGCGTCATTATCTTGTTAAAAAATGAAGTCCTCTCCAATATCCAAATTTTAAGCAGATAATTTCAAAATGTTTTTTAAAACCTTTAAATTGAGCTCATGATTCACAATACCGTCAAAAAGTACCAGATTACCTAACACAGATGTTGACATACATCCCTCCACCTCCATGCTGAATCATGTAGGTGGAGGTGTTCTTATTCCAGCGAAATTCTTGGGTTTAAGTTCCTCATTTTTCTCATCTTCAAACTGTTATATGCCCATTGGAATCAAAACTGTTGAATTTTCTGTCATCACAACCAATTTGCTGAAAGTTAATCCCAAGAATCTAGTTGGATCTGTGAATTGTGGGGATGTAAATCGGCTTCAGGATTAGGTAATTTAATATTTTTTGATGGTATCAAGAATCATGAGCTCAATTTAAAATTTTAAATTAGCCGCTCAAAATTTGGCTATTGGAGACGACTAAATTTTTAAGCAAGATAATGACGCTAAGTGCAGTGCTCTCAATGTACACTGCCAGTGTCTCTATAATTGTCCCCAAATTCTGAAAACACCTCCTAAATTACCTGATTTAAGCCTAGAGAACATACTTGGTAAGAGTTCGATTTAAAAAGAGAAAACATGACATATATATATATAAACAAAATGTGAAGTAAAAACAATAATCACAGAATCATGGTGGAACATCAGTTCAGAAATAACAAAAGCTGAGGAAATCTGTACCAAGATGTTTAAAAGTTGTTGGGGATATTAAAAGGAATCTAACTAAGTACTACATTATGAAATAAATACCTTACTCAAAGCTATGTTGAGATTTTTTTTAAGTGTAAAAAGACTTTTGTGGTGTAATTTTTTATTCGTGTAATTTATTTTATTTTTTGTTATATTAATTTTTCAAAAAAATAATCGTACTATGTTTTAAAAATTGATTATGTTATTTTATTAAGAACAAGTTGCCGATATGAAAAAATTACTATTCCGATATATTAATTTTTATTTGTCGAAAACATTAAATTTTGTGGCAAGTGTAGGAAACACTTTTGTGGTCCACTGTAAATAGGTGGCACGTTTTAAAGTAGTTGTAATTTATACCCATGACTGATATTATTAATAAAAGGCACTGCTTTATATATCTTCAATTTCATTGCAATTCCCTTTCTACTCTATTGTTAATTAAATTTTTCTGCCATTTTGCTGCAATGATGAAAATACAGAATTTCCCAATGATCAATGTGAGCTCCTTCATTACAAAGACTTCAAGAAAATTGCCAAATTATTTAGAGATTTGGTACTTGCGTATTATCCCAACTGTATTAGTGACATATGAAACGAAGCACATGGATGCCAATACAGCACGAACAACACATGTGAAATCGGTATTGTCAACTTGACAAGTTATCTGGAACATTGGCCTGAAAGTGGGAGAGGGGAATATCAAAGATGGAATATCTTCATATTCCTTTATGAAGTATAAAAATAGAATAAAATGGAAAGATAAGCTTAATTTCTGCATATTTTAAAGATTTTCAATCTTAAAAATATTTTGAAAAAAAGACAAAACCTGTTCTTCCTAAAACTACCTAAATATTAATAATTAACAAAACTACTTTAAGTTAAGCCAAAAAACTCAATTTTAAGCTTTATAAAACTAATGAAATAGATTGAATAGAAACAAATATATATATATATTATATAAGTGCAAGAAAGAGAAGAAAAAAAATATTTAATTGCACGGTACCTACATGTATTATCACCAACTCTATTATAATAACTCGCCAGATTGGCAGCCCTGATTTCCTAAGTGTTATATGTGCTGAATTGATTGGCAACCAGGTGCTTCATTTTATATAATGTCTCCAATAGGTTGTGATAATATGTAAGTACCAATTGCACATATTAAAATAATTAGTACTTGGCAGGACTGGATATACAAAAAATTGCCATACATTGATTGAAGGAATGTATATAACAACAAAATATGCAATTCAAATCAATATTAATTATAATGATATTAAATAATGGGAAATCTTATACTGAAATATCACATTGAAGATATTTCAAGGTACATTTTAACATAATAAAATCCTAGAAAGTTCTAAGATCCAAAGACTTTTGTAGAAATTCTGGATGGTTCTACGCCATTAACTTGGTACTTTAATTTAGTAGAGTAATCTTATTGGAAAGCCCACCATTTCCTTCCTGAAAGAAAGAAAGTGTCCAGAATTTGAAAAAAAATCACCCTAAAAACTAAAAAAGTCATTGAATTGAAAAATCTTTATTTAAAGTGACTCAATATGTGATTCAATGGACAAAAAATGAAATTAAATTTTCTAGCCTAAATAATTCTGTGTATATTGTTCTATATAATCTCACAAAGTTTGAAAGCTCTAAGTTAAAAAAAATCATAGTTATGATAACTTTTATGTTTATTTTTATTCAAATTCTGTCGAGGGCGTCCTGAGCTTGGTCTTCGTGTAAATGACATCTCTCAGATCCACTGGTCCTAACACCTTCTCACAATACAATCAGAGCAGCCTAATTGACGAGCTACTCGCGTAGCTGACCACTCAGCTTCCATCATGTCGATGATTCTCCCCCTCTCAAACTGCAACAGCTGCTCATATTGTCTTTGAAAATGGCATAATGGTATGTCTACCTCAGCTCTTCCTTTGTAGATTCAGCACACTCAAACAAGCTTTGGTTACTTGTTTTATACTTCATGGAGAACAACGTTAAACGCCCTCTACCGGCTATACGGAATGCGCAATCACGCTGCATTTCTAATCATTTGTATATCTTCCCAACATGTACCTCCATGCCAAGTTTTGCTACGATCCTACAATTATTTTTTTGGTGCACTAATTTTTTTGTCATGAGTGTTACATATACATAGAACAACCAAAAAATTTGTAAAAATTATCAAATCAAAAATTTTTAAATAAATTTTAACATGTTCTTTTAAGAAACACCAAACAGAAAAAGAAAGGAATAAGCATTTTTCAGTAGAAGGAGATTTTACTATGATATATTTTTTTTTCGGTTGGACAGTCACTCCATGAGGTTGGAAGTAGACAAGAAGTGTCACTGAAGGAGTAATGTTGTCGGTTCTCTTGGTGTACTGTTGGTCTTCATGTGATGAATTGGCTCTTGGTATCTAGAATTCTGTTTATAGGAGTCTTATTCTGTATTTTCTGTTAGGCAGACTAACTACTGAGTTTTATACCAGACACAAACTAGATTATATCTTTGTTGTAATATTGCCAGAGTTTCTGTGTTGGTATTAACTAGGAAAAGCACACAGTCGCCATCTTTTATTTCCCTACAAATGATACCTCAGATTATTTTAAAATTAATGTTATATATATTTTTAATACAAGAAGGTTTTGAGAAAGCTGTACAGAGAGCTCTTTATATTATTATTTTTAAATTTGGTGAGATTTTTTTTAGCAAATTGGTTCTAAAATCTGGCTATTCCTCTTTGACAGTCATGTCAAATTCATATGATATTTCTGGGCCACATGATCTATTTTATATTAAGTAGAGGGTCACATTTTTTCATTGTTTAAAAAAATAATAAAATACGATTTTTAAAATGGTTATATTATGTATTTATTAGACTCAATGTCAAGCTCAATGCATTTTATACTATACATTATACATACGTAGTTTATGTTTTACTAAAACCTAACTCAGTGGGGTTTATAGATGATGAAATGTAGTGAAGAATTGTTGGTTGGCTAGAAGCAGGTCAGTCTCAAATCTAGATCTGTAGAGAATTCAATTTAACACCCAGTGCCATGTTCAACTTATGAAAACAGTTTAAGGATACCAGATCCGTAGAGAGAAAGTCTGGACAAGATGGTCAAAGAGCCTTGACAACCAGAGAAGATTTTAATCAATTTTTTGTGCTTGGAATTGTAACTTGTCACAAGATTATAAACTGATTCCTATATTTTAAAAATAAAGCCAGAAATATTTATTGTAATATTATAATTTGAAGCTTGTGAGCATGGAATGTCAATATGTAAATTCCATTTATAATTACAATTTTACTATTTCATGGACTATATATGCCTGTAATAATATTTTTTAAAAACTTCATTAATACCAAAAACTTTTTAATATATTTATTTTGATTTAATGAAATAATTGAACTTTTCTTTTACATAGGTATGCCTTATTATAGGTGGTATGAACCAGGTAACTCAAGGTGCCGAAATTAATGATCGACCTCACATTGTTATAGCCACGCCTGGTCGTCTGGCAGATATGATGGAGAGTAGCTATGATACTTTCTTCAGAAAAATTCAGTTTCTTGTTGTAGATGAAGCAGATAGAATTTTAAGTGGATCTTTTACAGAACAAGTTAGTCTTAAATTTGTAAATCATTCTATAATTTATTGATTAATGAATCAATTCAAATTTTAATGAAACAAAAGGATATTTTTATGTGTCATATGATTACTTTTTTAGAACTTTACGTCATGTGATTATTAAAATTGTGTTTGCAATATAAAATATCAGAATAGACCATTAGCTTGTTTTTGCCTATTTTGTAATGCAAAAATATTTTTTAAAAAAGGCATATATGTACAACATTTAGTCAGTATTATATGCAAAACCATGATAAACAGAGAATATGTATAAGAGCATCAGAAGTGGTTCTATTGTCTTTTAAAAAGTGAACTACAAAAAAGAATTATCACTAAGTCTATTTTATAATCAATACATGATAAACATGAAATTGTGTTAAATTATAATTTTAAATAAAATGTGAAGCAATTATGTGCAAAACTAATAGTACAAATTATATTAGATGGTTTCATCTAATTAAGTTAAAATAAAACTACTGCATTTCTTTTGGAGAAAAAATTATTTGTAGTTTTAATATATGTATAATTTTACAACAACACAAAAATAAATTTTTCTTTTTTAATATATATCCTTTGCACAGGTAAATTGAAAAATAAAACTATAGATATGGATGGATAAAGAAACTTCTAATGAGTTAATTTTAAGTGAATTGCAAAGTAAACATCAAGGAAAGAACAATTTAGTAAATAGAATAGCAAAATCATTTAAATAGTTAAAACTGAATTAAATAGTATTTCCTAGGTTATTTGTCTGTCAGTATCTAAATAAAATTAATGAACATTATCATTTATGCCACTGTGGGAGACGATTTCAGCAAAAATAAAAAGGGTTAATAGAGTAAGAAAGGAATATTTTCAAAAAAAAAAAAAAAAAATGGTGCGTGGAATGCCACACGATAGAAGTGAAACTTCTTTGGCAACATTAGAACATTGATTATTTGCTCTAATATTCCAAACTGACAGTGTACATGTCTCAATCGCCTAATTTGCATGGAAAGTATTCATGGCGAATTGAGTTTTTCTTGTACCAAATCCAAAGTAGGAAGATATCCTGGAATTTCTGGGTATGCAAAACTATTATATTTTGATAAATTTGGTATACTTTTCCTACATAAATTTTGTCGGCAATTGTAACATTCTTTAATGTCTTTTAAATTAATTTCCAGTAAAATATTTTTCTGCTCAGCAACAGGCATTCTCAAATCATCTCTAAACCATAATGTATCACAAATCAAACACCCGTGACTGAAAGGATTATCAATAAATAGCTTTTGAAAATCTTTGTGAGCATTTTTATGGGCGAGTGAATATTAACGGCACACTGTTCAGCTACACAAGGGCTTTTGGCGACACTTTGCAATTTTGAACCATGGTCAAGTGGCGAGGACGACACCTGAGTTGGCACTCTCCCCTCTCCTAACTACCACACCAACGGGAGAACATTTGAGCTCTTGAAAGATTTAACGCGCATCGCTTCCCTACACGGAGGGTCTTAAGTGGTACTGGGCTCGAACTTATGACACGCCAGCCACAATCTGATACTTTGACCACTATGCTACCGTAGCCACGCATTTTTATGGAAATCATAGTCTTTGTAACATAAGATAGAATTTATTATCGATTCACATGCATCAGTTACAACATGCACTAGACTTGTTAAGGGTTCTGTAGTTGACAGCACAGGGTGGTTCACAAAGTTCGTATTAATCTGTGCTGTCATAAAAAGAGTCTCAATAGCATTCTCCCATCCCTTAAACTCAGCATTATGCAATGTTTTTTTCCATGCTCGATATTCTCTTGTGTGTACTCTGATGGAGATTTGGCAGTAGCACTTGATGAATTTGCGCTATTTTTCTGTTTGTCATTAAACTCGACATTAAGAGAGCATTTTTTTTGTTTTTTTTTTGTGCTTGATATTCTCTTATGTACTCTGATCGAGATTTGGCAGTTGCACTTGATGAATTTGCATTATTTTTCTGTTTTTTTGTCACTTTTTTGACTGAACTTACTGCTAGCTTTTCTTTTCTTTTATGAAACTCTTTTTCTCTTTGTGCATTTGATTTAGGCATTCTGACTAGAATTAATAATAATTCAACACAAATGAAAATTAAAGAAATAAATTAGCCACCAAACACATCGCCATATAGCCAACAATCTAAAGAAAATTTCAAAAAGGCACACTTTTGCTGTGAGAGCTATTTTGTCTACTCTGTAATGCTCACACTGCAACTGATACAATCGCTGATAATGTTCCCAGGTCTGGGGAAAAGGACCCCTAATCGGAAGGTGGGCAAGTTGACCAGTCGGAGACATGGGCAATTATCCAACATTTTCACCAATATGACACAAGTCATATGGTGTCCCCGCTCCCCCCTTTTCCTCCTCTGGCTCTCTCCTTACCATGGCGACGATTCGGGGG
>BMAV01000494.1:26518-74095 GCA_019973955.1 Trichonephila inaurata madagascariensis | reverse complement strand
GCGATTTCTTTTACTCAGTTTCTACTGTTGTAATAAGCTTCAATTAAACTTCATTTGCATTCTAATAATTGAAAATCTCATGTCATAGTAGTTAAAAAAAAATCTGAAGTACACTACAATTACCTGCATATCATTTTGAAAATTAAACATGGATCAATATTTATGTGCCTCATCTCACATGCTCCCTTTGCAATTATCATGGTATAAATGCATATTCTATCTTTTAAGCTTATCTTTTCATCTAGTACAACAATTTTTCCTACAAATGTAAATCACTTATATAAAATTTATTTTATATTAGGAACTTTTAAAAGCGTTCATGGTAGACCTATAAATTATGTGGAACAGAGCAGTGCCCTGTCTCTTGTGTTAATTTTATGCCACATTAAGCCTGTGTTTTGTAAAAAGAAATTCATCAAAATAAACCGTCAAACTATTCTAAAAATTTCAAACATATCTTTATTCCTTCATTTAAAGCATTGGCCTCCAAATCCTTTGTTATAGTTAAAATCTCCATTATCACTGACAAGTTAACATTTTTTTGTAAACCAATTTCGTCTAGAAATTTTTTTAATTGACTTCCTTCTTTAAATTAAAATTAATTTCTAAATGAATTGAACATTCAAATATTTGAAGACATGAAAAGAGATGATTAATATTTCACCGACCACAATTCTACTTTTAATTAGGCTTGACTGACTATACCTGTAGATGTAGCTAATTGTTTAAAATAAAAATATTTAATATAAGTTTTGTCTGAATTAAAAAAATAGAAGGTTCCTGTATCCCTAAGATTTTCAATGGAGATTCCATCTATAAGAAATAAAACTTCTGGTGAGTTAACTAGACCTACTGTAACTAAATTAAG
Source organism: Trichonephila inaurata madagascariensis (assembly GCA_019973955.1). Lineage (NCBI taxonomy): Eukaryota > Metazoa > Arthropoda > Arachnida > Araneae > Nephilidae > Trichonephila > Trichonephila inaurata. Next base: position 73,227 of record BMAV01000494.1, on the reverse strand, counting down.
TTGCTGTAAACTAAACTCAGTCGTGCAACAGCCCATCTCAGTTTTCATGACCATGGGCATTGTGGTGCATGCGCAGATGTTCTAATCAAGTGGTCAGTCTAATGCAAACCTCCCAGTGTTTAGTTGCCAAGCAAGCTTGGTACTCATTTATCGACCCACTGAAGGGATGAGTCGACCCTACCCCCTGTGGCGTGGAAGTGCGATTCTCTATCACTTGGCCTCTGGGCTTCAAGTTGCAACAAAAGATTTATAAAAATTCTGAAAATGTGACTGCTCACCCTCTTAATAGTTTAAAGAAGTTGGATGTCAGTTGCTGCTGGTATAAAAAGATGACTATAAGGGGAGGAGAAAGCTTGAATGTTCTGCACAAACTGTCTTTCCTTCACTTTGTAATGATTTCCCTTTATGTGTAATCTAAAATTCTGCAGAAACACTTGCCTTGGTCAGATAGTAAAAATCTATAGCAGAATCATCTAAGGAAGAAATTTTATCATTCTAATTTTGTTTTGCTCTATTATACAGTTAATTTCATTCATTTTATTTTTCAAAACTTATTTTGTATGTATTGCAGTTGATAATAATTTATTAAATATTTATGCTCTTTAATTTTTTTGTATGATTGAATATAATATTCAAAGATTAATTAAAGAAATTATTTCAGAGAAAAAAGTGCTGGAAATTGCTTTGCAAGTGGAAGTTGCATTTAGAGAAGCTGCTGTTAATTTAGAATATGATGAAAGCACAGAAAAGAGAGAAATAAATAAAAGGAAGCGAATGATTCTATCAGGTGAAGAAATTTATACATCTGACAGAAAAAAGAAGAAAAACAATAAAAAATACAGAAATTCTTCAGAAACAATAACTGAAAAAGAAACAGCTCAACAAGAACAGCTTATGTCAAAAGAAACAGCTGATGCTTTAGGAATTGATATTGATTTAGTAAAAAAGCAACTTGATTCAGTTAAAAATAACGATCCACTATCTGATAAAAGTCACAGAGAAAATGATAAAAAGTTTCAGATGGAATTATGAAAAGTAAAAAATATTCTTTGGAAACAAAAACACACAGCACATATGTCAAAAGAAATGGATGCAAAGTTAAAAGAAAAGAAACTTAGTATTGATAATAACTTATCAAGCAAAAGGAAAGGAGAGAATACTGATAAAGAATGTGTAACTTAAAAAAGACAAACCTGTTATTATATTTATTATTGTATCAAATCATTTTATTAACTTCTGCATATGCAATTCTTGATCTTATTTTTATTGTTTTTCAAAGCCTATAATTACTAAAAAGTATTATTTGAAAAATTCTTTTGCACATTGTAAAAAAATAAATATGAATTTTAGTAAAGTGAAAAAAATTCTAAATGAATAGAATTTTGTGCATATTATGCAGAAGTTTATAGGATGATTAATTTAGGATAATTAATTAATAATTTTTATTTTTTCTGGCTATTTTCAGTAAATTTATTTTATTTATATAACAAATAAGTTTTCATTATTTTTTTGTGTCCTTAAATTTCCATAAAAAAATTTAATGCTTGTAAGATGTTTATTAATCAGTTAAGAAATCATTTCTATTAATATTCGTAAAAGTCCAAATTTGATTTAAGTTTGAAATATATTGTTTATGCAAAAGAAATCAGATACATTCGTGTTAATACATAGTTAAACAATGCTCAAAGTAAACTAAATTTTTAGAACAATATAATTATACCTAAAAAACTAAAAAAAAATGTAAGTATGTAATGGAAAATTTGAGAACAAGGTAAATAAATTGCATTTTAATAGTACAAAGGTTTATTTTGATAGCATATATAAAGCATTTGATTTCACATTGAATGTATCAAAACTTTTCAAATTTAAGAAACACCATAAACAGTTAAAAATTTTGTATACTATAGAAGTATTGCTTAATTTAAAGTTGATTATAAAGGTTTGAAACATGTACATGTTATGCTTTTTTAACACACTTTTATAAGTTTCACTTGTATGTAATAGAATCTTTGGACTCGATTTTTACCCACTTTAAAAGGTCAGATTAATTTGAAATTTTGCACACTTGTCAGGGACTAATGACTATACAATAATTTCATAATTTTGCTTCATTGTCCTGATCAGGATCCTCAAAAATAAAGATTTCAAGATTTGGCGACTAATTCTTTATATCGTTTCCTGATATTGCAACTATAAGACCCTACCCCTTCAAAGGTGCAACCCTTAAAATGAAAATGCTTGTTATTAATACAAATAAAACCAAAAAAAAGTGTTCTTTATGTTAGAAAGGAGAGGGTGGGTGAATTAGCAATTTCTTACCGTAATAGAAGTCTAGTTTTTCTGAAAATGTAAATTTAAAAAAAAAAAGAAGGAAAAAAAGTCGTGCATGTGAAAAAAAAAATTATGTTCTAACTGCTAAATATTTTTTTATTTTTATAAAACAATACGTTTAGAAGTGATGATACGAATTAACATAGCAATATGTTTAAAAGGTGATATGATTGACATTTAATATTTCTTCTTACACTCTTTTTTTATTTAGACCTGTATGTATAGAGACCGAATCTTTGAAATACAACGATATGGGACTCATCCAAGGTCCCTGTAAATGGTGTAGTGTCCTTCAGACCCATTAATTAACATCCATTGAAGAGCAAGACTAATTCCAGCAGCCACGTAAATCTGGCTCCAAATATCAAACTCGGATAAATTCAACAAAAAATAAATTAATAGTTTTAAAAACTAAAAAAATAGGCTTTTATTGTAGATCGAACTAAAAAATAAATTATAGTTTAAAAAAACTAATAAACACTCTTTTTTTATAGTGAATCGAACTAAAAAGTAAAAAAATAATTCTTAATATAAGAATAAAATGATCAACGAGAAAATTAATGTCATTGTGGTAAAAGTGTGGGGTGCTCTGTATTGTTATAATTTCTTACTAGTTCTATTCCAAAATGCTTAGTTAGTGTAAAAAATGTAATACTAAGCACCCCACACTTTTACCACAATGACATTCATTTTAATTTCCTTTATTATATATTCCTTGAAGAATTTTTTTTTTATCTATTTTGAAATATATGCATTTATAGAAAAGAACAATGTATGTTTGGATAACTTCTCTAGATAAACAGTACATTGGACCATGCCAATTGAAGAATCTATTGTTTTTGAATCACAATTTTAAGGCATTTAATACATCTAATTAATCCTATATTAATGGGTAAATAATATGCTTAGGTTGCATCATAATCAATAGGTTAACTTTTATCTCACTGTAAATAAGTTTGATTTTACATAATTCATGTATATATAATGAATCTTACAGAAGATTAACTACTACTAATTCATTCAGAAATAGACCCTCCAACTTCTTTTCTGGTATAGTGGTTAATGACATTGGGCCTGGGTTCAAATCCCGGGAAAGGTGTTGGATAATGTATTGTGCCTGAGCAGCATGGGAGCACTCTAAATATTTGTTTAACCGTAAGTCCTCATGTGATTGGTGGAAGGCCCCTCCCCAGGGTGTTCTCCTTCAAAATTGGGGTAGAATTGAGCTAAATCATAATGCTCAAAGCTATTGTTAATGGCAGGCGTAAATAACTAGCCCCTGGCCATGATGAATTTTGTGAGCCCCTTTGATCTGACACTGCCGATCAGGTGGCATTAGCAATAATAACTGGTTCTGTGTTATTATAATGATACTTATATATAATTTGTTTTGAATCAATTGTAGCTTTATGTAAATTTCTAACATTTCCTAAAATTATTTGAGTTCTACTATACATGCATAAATTTTTAGATTCAATTAGAAGGGAAGGACTGTTTTTTGTGTGTGTGCCAAACATACGATTTAACACAATGCTTACTTTAAGTTTTTCAACAGATAGTGAAGATTGACTTAACCCCTTTATTTTTATCACAAAAAGTTTTCAATACAATCAAGAAAATGTTCTTACTAAAGTACTTTATTCTTTCTAAATAGGAATTGTTCCTAGTATGTTATTTTTCCCAACAAATATTTATACTTACAGAAAAAGGCATTGTCATTTTTCCAAAAAATATTACTTAAAATTACAAACTAACCTGATATTTGTGCAATAATATAGCAATTATTTTTAAGTATTTTTAAAAACATTTCATGTATTGGTAATTAATATAAAGTAAAACCATTTTTGTACATGAATATAATAAGTTATTTTATTAATTTCCAAAAATACAAATTGCCAGGCCTTCATAATGAATAAATTAGTTTCATCTCAATGAAAATCTTGCCTAAAAACTAATACTCACTGGATTAATAAGTTCAAAAGGCATTAATTACAATATGAAATGCTACAATTCATTTTTAAATTGGAAACATCAAAATACTTCTGAAATTTGAATATTTCATTTTCCATACAGTCAGAAGTTATAAAAATTTAGAGTTAACAATGGAAATACAAGGTATTTATTAGAAATATAAAAGCCAAAATTTATTTGGAAAAAAAAAGGTGCATATTTTAAAAGTGACATAAAACAAAAACATTATTTTGATTATAGTAATATGTTAACAATAGGAAAAGTTGGTTCACATAACACATAAATAGGAAGCATTTTAAAAAGGAAAAATATACCAATTTATACTGGCATTGAAGATGATTATTTACAAGTACAGATGATGTTTATATATCCTGTTAAAATTTTAGCTTGGCAGCATTTCTCTCAATATATCAAACTACATAAATAACCAAAAGCAATATTGTAAAATTGATAGCAAATTTTAAAAAAAAAATCAATGTGATCACAAATTTATGTGTGCTTACTTAAAAGTTTTGTTTAAAAATATATTTAATACAGATTTAGACTTTTGCTCCATATTTTTCAATTTAAGACTAAACTCTTTGTGTATGAAAAAAACAAATTTTCGAAATGTGAATAAGTTTTAAAATATAAATTAACAATACTCCCATGATATTTCAGCAAAATATCTCTAGAGGTTAATGAGCCAGACATAATCCGATTAATCTATTGATAAACTGATGTGATTTATAGTTTCATTTTATAAGAGTATTTATGAAGGAATTAACAATTGTTAAACAGTTCAAATATGACTACAGTAGCCAAGTGATTATGGTAGGTAGTTTATAATTGGTAATGTTTTGAGTAAGCCAAATTTTCCAGTCCCAATTTCATTCAAGATGTCATATGGAGAGGCTGATACATGTTATAATGTCAGGGCTCGAAGTCCTCAGAATAGAAAGATGCCTGCTCAAATGTTAACTTAGTCATATGACTATGGCTTTGAAGCATATTAGTTTTGGTGATTGGGCAGAAATAAAACAAAATATCCAATAGTAGTCAGTTAATAAAAATTTTTAAAAGTAAAAAATTATTTTGTCAAAAATGAGTTTGAAGCTTTTAATTTCTTAATACAGTTTATAAAGAAACTGGTCATCCCTATTTCATTAGCAATATTACATACTGTGGTAAACAATTTCTTTAGAAAGTTTAGTGCAACTAATCTAATTAGATTAATTTAAATTTTTTCACATAACAACATAGCTCTGTACATTTAGTGCACTAATTCAACAATTGCGCATGATTATATTTATTTTTTAATATGATCTTATTAAAATAGGAATTCCAACTGATATAATCAATTTAGTATTAATAGAATGGGTTTATATAATTTTTAATAGTATAATATACTAACAATAGAAAGAAAATATATAATTCTTTTGAATAATAGACATAAGAGAATACTTGCATATTATTGCAACCTCTCTAATAAAGATGTCCACTGTTTACAAATGAGAAGTATCATATGTATGCATATTTATTTGAACATAACTTTATTATTTCCAATTTACTTAAAAAAAATTTCACTTTATAAAGGTGTTTCATTGCTGAACTTTCAAAACTATTTTGTTTTTATACTTGATACAGTATAAATTTAAATAGGCCATTTTGTGTGCTGATTCTCATATTCTTTAGATGAATTTAATGTAAGTATTAATCTCCAAAATTACATTAGTTCTTAACAATTCCATACTTAAAGCCAGCCTTTTAAAGTATTTTTAATTAGCAAATCAGCAATCAAAAGATTATGATTCCCAGCTGTACAAACAAGTTCCTTTCCAATGCCACATTATTTTTAGAAATTCAAATTATACAAAAGAAAAAAAAACAGAAGAAAATAAAATACACTGAGCATACTCTTGACAATGATAATGCCATTTGCAAAACAAAACTTAAAATTACATGTGGTTATAAAATATTGACACTTGTCTATCACAATGGACTAAATTCATGATGGTGACATGATTAAGGCAATCCCGTGTTCTCCATTCATTAAAAGCTGACATATTAGTTGTTTTACTTGTGAACTTTAGATAAAATTTTATGATTGGGTAAAAAGTTCATGTGCTAAAATTCTTCAAACAATTTTCAAAAAAAAAAAAGTTGCATTATACATGTACTTTTAAATTAGGTGCATTATTATAGTTAACAAATATGTACTTTTTAAAAGAAAGTTTCTGCAAAAGTTGTCAACAGTGAAGTACATGAACTAATTGGCTAGAAATGTACGATTACATTTATGATATAACTATGACGTCGCATGAATTTATGATCTGATTGGATGGAAACACGAGACTGCTGTTATCATGTGACGTCATAGGCACATGAATTTCGCCCATTTGACACTTGCCTTAACATTTCTACAATACATACCAACATGGTTGCAACAATACACAAGAATCAAATCAATTTAAAAATGTATTCGCAAATTAAAAATTTCAATTTCTTTACAAAAAATGAGGTCAATTCAAAACAATTGTAATGAATTTACAAATTTATTTAAATTCAAATATCTGAAAGTATATTACATTCAATTCAATCCCATACACATGCAAATTTTTTATCAATTTTTTTTTAAATGTTCAATATCTACCAATAATGTTTATAAATATTTCATAAAACAAAAGTTGTATTTTTCATTTTTTTTACAAAAAAGGTAATGCAATTCAATTTATGACTCTAGTAAAATAAGCATTTTACATTTTCCGACTTTATAAATCCTATCCAATGCCCATTAACTGGCAGTCATTTTTTTAAGTTAAAATAACAATTTTAATGATTGGACTTCAGAATGTATGTTCACTTTCTCTCCAGTAAATAAGTTCTTTTCTTCACATCAAGAGGACTTGACACAATCAACACATATTCTCTCTTAAAATAAGGAATTGAAGTATATTGATGCATTATACATACCAAAGGTTTAATTATGATACAAATTCAATTGACAGTATGCTTTAAAAAGTGAACTGCCGAAAACAAATAGAAATATTTCAAAAAAATTGATGAAAAGCTTTCAACAGTGCATATTCTACATTAATAAAAATATTTATTAACAAAATCATTAGTTTCTCATTTACAATTGAAACAAAAAAAAAATCAAATATCACAAGGCAGTTTGTACGAAAAAGGTACATGTACATGAGTAAAAGGTGCAAATTTTAAATTTGTAAAAAAAAATTGAAGGTACATGATTATAACATAAAGAACATACAGATTATTTCCCATAGTCATTTATTTATTTGTTGAGAAATGTCTATATATTAACTGAGGCAGAAAGTTGAAAGTAACAAAAAAAACCCCACAACACTTTTTTACATATTTTATACATATATAAGCATAAAAGAATAGACACAAATTAAATCTAAACAAAAAAATTTTATGACAAAAACACAATCCAATATATATTTAAAAAATAAAACAAAGTATACAAAAATGTTCATATTTAATCAGACATACTAAAAAATTTCCAATAAAGATAACCATAACCTCTTGCAACAAATACAAAAAGTGCGCAGTTTAATTAAATCATTACGTGCTTATATTTTGTATGAATGATGCCATAAATTTCTTAAAATATGGTTCAAAATATAAAAAAAAATGATTGAAAGGTTTTAATGACTTGAGATTCAACAAACAGATGAATACTGATGTGACAAACATACACATTTAAGTAATGGTTATATAAAGTCATTTATGCAAAAATATTGTACATTACTGCAATATATCTTCCATAGCATAATCTTACTGAAGTAATATATACAAATCACATCCTTTACAATTGCAAGCTTTTATAATACACATAAATATTAATTTTCCAAATTAATAAGATAAAGCAAAGTTTTATCGAAACATTTCCTTCGAATAAATCGAACAAAGCTAGATAAACTCATTTTTTACACAGTTCATACAATAAAAGTAGACTGTCGGAAGTTCGAACTTGATACAAAATGATTCAACATAAATCAAGAAATGGAAGCAGAAAAGAAGTGATCAATTCACATTTTGATATTTTTGTATTTGATTTAATCTTCCTACAGCTTAACACGTTTTCGAGGTGGGCCAATTGCCGGTATTTGTTGAGTCGCCAAAGCGCGAAAGGCTTCTGCTACCAGATGAGAATGTGTAGTGATCATAGCTTTCCAGCCAGGAGTTTCCATAATGTCTGTAGCATGCATATTGATGAAATCTATAACATGAGCCTTTAATTGCTCAGCACTGTGCATATCAGCTAAAATAAGAACTTCAGCAGCAGTGGAAACAGACAAGTTGGCACATATATGCTCTTCACACATGACTTTTAAACGATCAAGTGCATATTTGTCTGCAGCAGCAAGTAAATCTTCTGCCATATTTTCAATGTTTGAAACTTTTCCAGTATATATATAATGTAACATTTCTCTCAAAACTTCATGATCCATATCAGTTATTTCTACTCTGTTCTGTTTCTTCTCTTCCATCTCGTGCTCAAACATAGCACAGAACACTGGAGAGCGTGCTGCCAAGATAGCTTTGTGGGCTGCAAATTCTCGTCCATTCACACTGAGAACTACATCACTGAACTTCTGACCCTCAAAAAGATTGCCAAAGTCTTCAGACAGGTGGCATTCAGGAACTTTGAATTGAATAGCACTATTTTGACCAGATATGTTTATGGAATCGGCCACAACACTCACTTCACAATATAATGTCAATTTATCATCAGGAAGGAGTCCATTAGCTTCATCAAGGAGAAAATCTCTACGAATAAATTTCTTGAAGCCCCAATCTTTACCCTGAACAAATCTGTAGGCTCTCTGACTCTCCATGGCCTTGGTTTCTTCTTTACGGGAATTTAAGATGGAAAATTTAAATTTTGCTCTCACTTCCGTTTTATTACACGAGACTAACAATAAATACAATGATAAATAATCCTTACTTTCTTCATCTAGACCTTTTGGATTTACGCGTAAGCACCATTTCAATTTATCATTCGAACCAGCAGAAAAAGTAGAACTTTTGAGAACTTCTCCCATCTCCTCCCGGCTGTAACTAAAATTGTTGATAGTCCACATAAACGAAAATTTAATTACCTTTACTTGGGTATAACACCAACTTTCAGCGACAGATTGTGCAGCTTCAGATTGTGGTGTAGGTGGAGGTGATGGAACGCGAGTCAACGCCATTGTGGAAGTCGCCAGTATAATTTCACAAACTACGTTGAAACAGATTTTCGTTGTAAATTTTCCAATATAATTTCAAAAATTAGAGCAGGTCCTTCAAAGAGGGCAAACTGAAAATAATAGGGTCAAAAGGAACACATCTGCCCTCACCTAAAATAAAGTCGCAGTAGTAGTAGTTACTTAAGCGAAATTCCTTGTTCCAGAAACAACAAATGAGAAAACGCGGATACTCGAGGTTACAATGTCAATGACACCATTGGGTGAAAGATTCAGAGCGAACAACTCAGTTTCGTTTTTTCTTTGTTTACTTTTTGAAAATGCCAAAAAACTTCGTTTATTCAAAAATATTCGTTATTAAAACGATAAAAATTTTCTAAATCTAATCATTAATTTTTATTTTGTGAAAATGCGTTTTAAAATTCAAAAACAACAGTTAAATTTGATTTTTAGAAAATCCTTTGTTGAGCATGACCTTGTACCCGAATCTGTTTGTAATTATTAGAAAACCTCCGAAAAACACATGTTTTGATTCTCATGTCAGAATTTTTATAAGTAAAAATTATGTTTTACAAAAGAGTTTACATTCTTTTTTAAAAATAAATTTTGGACTTGTTTGCTACAAGGAGATCTATAATTAAAAACAAATTATTACTCCTTCACCCACAAAACTATTTTTCGACGAAATCAGATTCAATAACCAAATTCACCAAAGGAGAGATTTCCTTATCCTCATAATTATTTAATCATTCCTTATCTTGAAGAAAAAAAAAAATGGTCTGCATAAAAAAAAATCCTAATAATAAAAGTTGTACAATGAAAAATACAAACATGTAAAACATTTTCAAAATTATTCAAGTATAAATTCAAATAATTTAATACAAAGTATAAACAGGGCGTTTTGTGTGAAGTATTAAACAGAAAATTATTTCAAAGTTTGAAAGACTGGCAGTGTTCCCGATATGACGTATATGCTGTTAATATACGAAAGGAAGAAAGCACCAATTAAAAGAAATTCATTGATAGTTTTCTTTATGGCAACAAATGGTAGAAAGAAGGGCCTGTGCTTTTAATCACTATATTTGACTCTTTATATCTTACTTTGATGTCTTATCTTACATCTTCTTACTTGACTCTTATATTACTTGGATAAATTATTCGTTAATTTACAATAAACGAATAGGAATGAATCTTGGTAGCTGACTTCGTGACAAATTCAATGGCCAAATATAGCCAACTCACCGAATTGAGTGACAAAATTAGATTCGCAAAAATCTAGAAATTTCAGAAGATGCTACCAAGGGTTTTCCAGCATGTATAATGACGATACAGAGAAGGCAACATCAAAATCCCAAAACTTGATAGGAACTGTACATTTCATTAACCTGATGTGAATTTTGAGTACACACTTATATTACAATTTGAATTTTGAACATGTGTTGTTGTGGATTTAACGTTTATCTATTGTTTCTTGATACTTAAATTTCTTGTATTATTTGATAATATTGATGTTAATTGGGATTTACTTTGAAAGATTTGCCTGTTATTTGCTGGAACTCTTCCTACATTTGAAAGACGATCAACTAAAAACCAATGTAAAAAGCTTTAAAAAAAAAAAAACAATTCCTTAATTGTAGTTACATTTTAAATGGTGTCTAAAAAAGCTGAAAATTTTAAAAAAAATACACATAAAGCAAACAGAAAAAATATATATATAAAATGATAACTATATGCAGAAGATATCCAAGCAATACCTACTACGTTTACGTTTTAGTGCGTCCGATCTCAAATAATTTTAATTTGTCAAATTATTTTATTTCTTGATAAGTTCCAGAAACAAAATAAACTCATTCGAAAAGCGCCAAACGACACAAGGAATTTTCAAAAGGATGCTCCAACAACAACCTTGTTTTTTTCCCCCTCTTTTGTTGCCATTAGGAAAGTATATTACGCATCCTTGTTTCTCTTTATATGGTACCTCTTTTCTGTAAAAGATTTTGCTATAATGACGTCAATTAGGAATTGTGACGTCACGGTACCGTTCATCTGTGTTTATATTTACATTCTCTCCGTCCAAAAATTTTACCAAAGTAAGTTTTTAGACTTTTGAAAGTCATACACTAACATGTTTTCTTATATTTTGATAAGATTTACACTAGTTCAATAATTTTTATTTAATAGCATAATTATTTCTTTCATCCAATATAGCTTCTACTCTTTATCATTACTTAGCGAAATTATTATTGCGCTTGTTTCTTAAAAATTCAAATTTTTGATTAATTTTCACATAAATAGGCATTTTCCTCAATACAGTATTAATCTCTACAAAACAATTATGTAATTAGGAACGTTTTTAAGTATAGTAATAGTATACTAATAACTTGAAAGTTTATCGTGATGCACGTGTATTTAAATTGCGTATTTAGTGTTTTTGTTAATACACATTCAGTTTATAGTAAGTGCTTGCATTTAACTTGTTTTCTTTATCCAACATAATAAGATTTTGGTACTAATTTAATTTCGGTATGCTGCTCGTTTTAGGCGTGATTTTGACATATCCCCAATTTTACGAAACCGTACAATTATTTGGTGGGAAAATCCGTAGCGTACCGTTGGTTTTAAAACCTCTTACTGTTCTGAAGGAATATTTATTCCATTCTTTTAATTTGAACATGTTTGATAAGGCCCTAATCGAGCCCCTGATATTTTTGGCGCCAAATCGCGTCTAAAGAAATCATACGTTTTTACAATTGTAGAAAACACGTGAGTTCCAAATCACAACGGTGAAAAAAGTATAATGTAAAGTTTAGGTAGATTTAAATAAGAGTGCTAAAGCAATGGATATCCAAACAATTTTGGGTACTTATGTATTATTGCAACAAACGCCAACATTCAAGATAAGTCGCCAAGTTGGTAACCCCAATTTTGCTTGTGTCGTATGCGCTGAAGTGGCAATCTCATGCTTCATTTCATATAATCTCACCAATAGGTTGCATTAATACGCAAGTACCCAATTTTGAGTATTTACGTATTATCGCAACAATCAACAACTATTAATAATTCTCCAAGATGGCAAATGCGATTTCCTATGTATCATATGTGCTGAATTGGCAATCACACGATTCATTTCATATAATATCACCAATAGATTGCGATAATACGTAAGTACCCAATTTCGAAAGTCTCCTTATTTTAATAGGAAACACTTTCATTCACTGTGACAGTCATCCAAACTTCTCATTGCAAAACATAGACCAAACTACCATGAATCGTTTTGTTAATTTTCAAATTATACTACATAAATTCATTCATATATCTACCAAACTGATATCTTGTGAAATGCAAACAAGACTTAAAACTCAGTTCGAGTTCCAGAGACTTGCAAATGTTTTTGGTGTTTCCGATAATAGACTTCCCATCTTTAAACTGACTACCTTTCCGAGTCATTTGAGATATGCTTCTGCTAAACTGGAATCGGTCCTGTCTGTTCGTAAGCATAATTCCTTCCTGGCTGAGTTAAGGTCTGCAGCTCTGGCTACTATCCGTGAAAGATATCCAGATCAAGACTAATTACATGTATTTACTGATGGTTTTGCCACAGCTCCCTTTGGTAGGACTGGAGCTGGTGCTTTCTCTAACTCTTTTAATCTTAAAGAACCTCTTAGTGCCTGGTCAGACAATTTTGAAGGTGAGATTAATGCAATATTTATGGCTTTTAGAGCCGTTAGTGCTACTCCTGGCCAAAATATTGTGATATAGATAGATTCATAGATTCTAATGTCTCTTCGAAACACCAAGCAACTTCTCAGGGACAAATTTCAACAGAAAAGAATTTCCACTCTTACAGAGCTGGCTGTTGGCAAATCTTGGTCTGGCCGATTCACCGCTCTGCCCTCTATGTAAATCCATGCCAATGACTGGGGAGCACTTGTCCGATTGCCCCGCTCTACTTCATGTTCTCTCGCAAAGCAACTGTGGAGCTGCCCCTCCTGCTAGTGCAACATCTGCTTTATATTGGACTGCAAAACGTTGGTGGGCATAATTTAAAAATGTATATATATCTTTTGAACTGCAAAATATTACATGCGCTCAATCAGGTGACATGTCCTTTTTTATACATTTACACACATTGTGGGGATTTTCTTTCTTCTAACTACAACAACACCATTTGTAACCATCTATTTTTCTCTTTCTCTTGAACAAATTGGTTTGTCTGTTGTTGCAAATTTGTTTCATTGTTTTGTCTTATTTCAGACATTCATACCTAAATGCAATGAATCCATAGTAGCAACCCTAGTAATCTTGGACAATTTTAATTTGATTTTTTTTGTTGTTTTTTTTGCAAATATATATAAACTTTTTTATACTATTTGCTGTCCAGACTTCCACTTTAGTCTTCTGCTGTTCTTTCGAACATGGATATTTCAAACATTATTGGTGAATCTCTTTTCAAAAGAAAGGGCTTTAGTTTTAATTTTATGGACCAAAATGAGAGTATCAAATTCACATATTTAGTTTATTTTATTTTCAAAGAGTTCTGATTTTTTTCATATTCTTGATTAAGATTTTGTTTATTTTAGCCATCATAAAATGTTATAAATGTGGCAGTGATATGAAAATTTTTAACAGCGGAAGTAAGAAATTAGACAGCTATATGTTTTTGGTCTTACTGTGCAAATTTGTACTGTCACTAGTAAATCCATCTGGCATATATTTTTTTTTTTACTAACTGCAAATTCAAAATTTCCTCCATTTTATTTTTAATTAGTGAATTTTTTGGCACTAATTTTTATCAGTACAATATGCATTAAATATCTTTTTCACATGTTTCTGAAATCGTCCCCAATAAGATTTTGGGGTACTTGCGTAATATCGCAACAATTGCCAGCATTCAAGATAACTAGTGAAATTGGCAACCCCAATTTCGCATGTGTCATATGCGCTGAATGTCCCCAATAGGTTGCAATAATATGCAAGTACTGATTTTGGCACCCAATATAGCGGCCTAGCACTAAGAACTTGGCATGAAAATAGTTTAAAAGAATGGCTTATTCCTGATTGAAAGAGTTTAATTACATTAATTTTAAAAGTAGAAAAGATAGAATAAACAAAAATGTACTTACTTTTTTGTGGAAAACAAATTGGAAAAATATGAGTACCAGGATTTAAAAAATAGAATGAAATATTTAGAAATGCTGGAAAAAAAATAGAAAAATTTGGAAAATGTAATTTGGGACGAATAAAAAGAAAGAGTTAAAAAAAATTTTAAAATTCAAGCCAAAAAAAGAAATTTCTATCAGGAGGATAAAAGATTGATTGTGGAATGTTATCAAAGGTTATGAATTCAATTCCTTGAATTTATTTTCAATATATAGTTGTGAAATTAGAATATATTGAAAATAAATAAATTTTTCGACATAACCAAAAATTCTGAGTTCCTTTGATGAATTTCTTCGAACAAGGAATGTTCAAAAAAATGCATTAATTGAAAGTAAAATAAAGCAGAAATTTGCAGTTTGCTGCTAGTGAAAAAATAATTGTTTGATAGTTTACTATTGTGGCTGCATAAATTTACACTGTAAGATTTGCAATAAAACATATGGCCATCAGATTTCTCATCCTTCTGTAAATATTTTTCATTTCACTACCACATTTGTCACATTTCATGATGACCAAAATTAGTGAAATCTTAAGAGAATTAGAATTGTTAAAAATAAAGACAACTGTTAGAGAAAATAAAGTAGACAGAAAGTATACAGATTCGGCAATCTTTTTGGTCCGCTGAGGTTCTGATATTCATAATCAATGTTTGTTTGAAATATCCATGTCGAATAAATGATAGAAGATGAAAGCTGCAATCTAGACAATCTCAAACATGGAAATTGGTAAATTTGTATAAAAAATCTAATTTAAATAGTCTTAAATTAATTGGGTTACTGCCATAAAAAAATAAACCAATGCAAAGAATTAATTATAATACATGTAATAGTGATTGCAACCGTAAAACCAAACATTACAAATCAAGGTAACCATATTGTAATGTTATCTCCCAAATTGGCAAATGTCAAAAACAACTTGGCGTTTTGTGTACTGATATCAAATTATTGCAAATTTTTCATATGTTTCTCATTTGATGTGATTCACAGAGGACATGGAATTTTTTCATAAGCTGTTGCTGTTTGGCATAACTATATGTCTAATGTGTTAATCAATTTTATTGTTGTTACTACAAAAAAGATGGGAGATAGGGTAAATTTGTTGTGTGTGAAATTGACGAGAGTAAAATTGGAAAAAGGAAGTATAATCATGGATACTTTGTAGAAGGATAATAGGTTTTTGGTGGAGTAGAAATTCAATAAGGCCAAGTGTGGTAGCATGTCGTGCTTCCACACCATGGGTCCGGGGTTCTATCCTCAGGCTGGGCAAGGTCGACTCGGCCTTTCATCCTTTCAGTGGGTTGATAAATGAGTACCAAGCTTGCTTGGGGACTAAACACTGAGGGTTTCACTTCAGACTGACTACTTTATAAGGATATCTGCTCATGCATCTCAGCGCTCAATGGTTACATATACTGAGATATGGGCACAGTAGGCCTTTTGGCCCTCATGAGCTGTCGCGTCACTGAGTTTAGTTTAGAAAATTCAATTGATTAGGCTGATTGGAATATTGTTTCAAGAGGGGGAGTTGACGAAATGGATTCAAAGCATTTCAGTATCAATTATTATTTTCTTGATAGTAATTTTTTTTTTTGGCCTGAAATTAAAAATTTTTTTAACTCATTTTTTCTTACAATATCCCTCCCCTCCCCCCTTATTTTCCTCTGCATTTCTAAATTCTTTATTTTCTATTTTTTTTAAATCCTTGTTCTCAAATTTTTCCTTTCTGTTCTCCATAAAAAAAAAGTAAATTTTTGCTTATTTTAATTTTTTTTTTGGTTCTTTTAAAATCTATGCAATTTTATCATTTAAATATTTAAATGCTTTAAAAATATTTTCAAGTCAATTTCTTAAAACTGGGCCGTTATCTTGGATTCAAAATTACTTGGTACCTAAAACTTATTTGGTGCAGTTTCAAAATAAAATACTGATAGCAAATTAGTTTTAAAAAGTCCATTTGTAGTTTGTTTCACTTGTGCAGACAACATGTGTTCACTTGCAGTGACCATTGTCCAAAAACCAGGAGAAAGACTAATCTAGGTAGAGTTACATTTTCCTCCTGGTTAACAGTTTCCAGCTTGAAAACTTCATCAAGATTTAGCTATAATTTTTTATCGCTACATCAGGGAATCCTGTGATAAAAAAATTTAAATTTTATTAGTACATTTTCTAAATTGTTGTAATATGAAAGAGTGTCATTAGAATAAGTATAATATTGCACTACATCCTAGCTGAACCCACTGATTTTTTTGCCTTGTGAGTTTTCTTTTTTAAACACAAAGCTGCTGGAAGGCAAGACCAAATGGTTACAGAAAAGAAAATAGTATTTCATAAATGATGGGGTTAAACTGTAGAATAGAAAGGCCCTTGGCGAGAAGTCAATTTTTTGGCGACCAGATTTGGTCGCCAAGCTACTTAATTTAGCGATAGGTGTTACGAGAATAAACAGAGTGGAATTTTGCAATGAAAATAAAGAAATATTTATGAGAAATAAAAAAAATTGACTTCACCAAGGGCTCTCTTTTTCTACACTTTAACCGAATTAAATACTGTATTGAAAATAAAGCATGTACACTTGAAATAAATAAACTAATAACTACATTATTTAGGTTGTCAAAATTGTGATAAATCAATCATTATGTGTGGGATGTTATATGAATTGGCTTAAGTACTAATCTAAATGTTGTACAATTTCGTGATAGTTATTATTTTTTTTTTTTTCCATTTAGCTGAATTTAATAATTTTTCAAGTACTTATGTATTAGACTATATTTTAGGAAATACTCCGTAGAAAATAGGTCCTAAATTTTTATTCTTTTCAAGCATGCATGATTAAGATTGTTGTGTTTAAACACGTACAAAAACAGTATAATCTATAAAAAAAATTATTACTTTTTAGCATTAGCAAATAAGATTATTGGGTTTAAATATGAGCAGAAACACAGTTTTCCACTATTGACTGCATATTGTGGCATTTGGCAATATTTTTTTATGTGTTGAATTTGGTTGACAGTGGAATACGTAAGTACCAAAAAATGTACTTGTAGAATC
Source organism: Trichonephila inaurata madagascariensis (assembly GCA_019973955.1). Lineage (NCBI taxonomy): Eukaryota > Metazoa > Arthropoda > Arachnida > Araneae > Nephilidae > Trichonephila > Trichonephila inaurata. Next base: position 55,523 of record BMAV01000494.1, on the reverse strand, counting down.
ACTTCCTTCACTTTGGGTACAAAGACCATTATATATAGTACTAATCTAGTCCTGAAAATAATAAAAGTTGTTGAAAATTGCGAGAAATAGAATGACCAATGCAAAAAAAGAAAATTGTTTTTTACCATTTTTCTAATAAGGTTGCATTTTTCCTCTGAAGAAAGTGATGTTAACTTCTGTGTTTATGTAACCGTTGACAACATTTTTATTTTGTTGCCTATCAGTGAGTCAAACTAAGGATCCAATCAATATTGTACAAATTATCAATAATTTTTTTGGTCACCCTCAAAGCTACCATGATTAGTTTGATGTGGCTATTTATATGCTGAGGCCCAAAATTATGTTAGTGTGGTGTGAGAGCTTGAAGAGTGAGATGCTCTTTCATATGTCATCCTCGGCATTTGATTGAAGTTCAGAATTATGAGGTCCATCGCCAATAGCCCTAATTTTTCTTCACAGTGCAACGTTAATTAAAATCAAATCAAATCAGCTGATATGTAGTGGTAGAACAGAATCTTTCAGTTATTTTATTGATACCAATTTAAAATTTAATGTCTCTCAAGACAGGACTACTATAGAACATCTTCTAGCATATCTACTTACAATAGGTGTTTTATATTTGAGGCATGAAAGGTGTAATTTTAAACATTTGAGGTTGTTACATATTAAATACTGTAAATTCTAAATTTTTATGTTGTGGGAAAGTTGCAGTGGCAGTTCAGTTGTCAGTATTGTTATTTGACTTGAATTTCTTAATAAAATATTTGTGTCCCAAGTTGTCTATTATGTATTTCAAGAATAGGCTTGCCCAAGCTATATGCTGCATGTGGCCCAGGTAAGTTTAAAGGCAATCTAACTAAAAAAAATTATAAATCTTCAAACCTAATGAAATTGTGTTTAAAAATATTACTGTTAATGCTAATATACTTTTACTCATTCATATGTGGCACATTATTTAGATATCTATGAAAGATTAAATGTGTGCAAATACTTTGTTTCAATGTGTAAATGTTTTTATTTTACTTATATTAGAAATGAATAATAAATGGGTTTATTTTTTAAATTTATTTTAGAATGAAAGATAAAGATTCTCGGATGGAGCAAGAATTGAACAATTCTTTTGAAGCAAAAGAAAATCCTATGAAAATTAAAGCTTTAACAGAAGAAAATATCCTTTTTTTGAATCAATATTAATATAATTTCCCTTCTTGTGCTTTTTCTAATGTAATAAATTTTAAATAATTTGCATTGAGATTTATTGAGAGATTTTTTTTGGTACATCTTTATGGTTAAGAATTTTTAAATGATGTGACAGTGAAAGTCACAAGTCCTTTGGTAGGAAATTCAAGACAAAGTGTGTGGTTCAATTCTTAATTTTTCTAAAGGCTGACATGTAGAATTAATGGTGGCTATTGCATTGTTAATCAAATTTTGTCTCAAATTCCTTATTTGTTAAGCACTAAAGTTCTGGAAGTGTGGTGTATTTCAAAGGCCTTTTCTTTTGACCTCTTTCTAACGTTTGAATTCAATAGTTAGTTATATCAGTAACCCATTATTTTGCTGTGACACATTTACTAAATCATCAACAAATACCTTCAAATAATTAAAAAAAATTTTTATTTAAATCATTATTATTTTTTTTTAATCGTCTTACACCAGAGATTAAGGACACTTATTGGCAGAATAACTGAGAGTATGACTTGGGGTAACTCAGTTGTGAAAGTTATCTTCAGAGACGAATTCTTTGAAGAGTAAGTTGATATATTATATGCATGGTAAATTATTTATATAATTAACTGAAACTTAATTATTTAATTCATGTTTTTTAAAATAAATTTACAGGAAGTACAGGTCTAGAGTGGAAAGTTTTTTAAAGGAAACCTTGGATAAAGATGACCATTTTGTTTTGAATTCTCAGATTTATGATAATGGAGAACAGGTCAGTTGTATTTTTTTAGTAGAAGATAATTATTCTTGATTAGTGCTTGGGATTTATTCGAAGGTATAGTTTATAGAATGAAATATCAATTTACATGTCATCTTCCTCATTTCTTTCAAGATTCAAATTAGGAGGTTCATCTCGATGCACTTTCTTTTAACTTAACATAAATTAAATGGTTATAGAGTGCCTGTTTCTACTGGAAACTTAAACTCTTTTCTTTGTGTGTTTTTTTTTTTTGTTTTGAGTTACTTGAGTTCAGTTTTAACATATGCATTAATTAAACGATATACCAAATATATTCAAATCTAAGCCATACCCACAAATATTTGTGAAAAAATATAAAAATACTTACTAAGTTGTTTATTAGTATTCAATATTTAAGAAATTTTTAAATAGTCTAAAAGGAGAACTAATAAGAAGTGAATAATTAATTTACTTCACCAGAGTATGAAAAACTTTTAAATACATACCTAAATCTGTTATAGCTCTAATCATCAGTAACATGTTCAATTTCTCCCATCCAACGAATTTTTTCGCCTTCGGTTTAGGGCTGTGGTTGCTCAGTGGTAAAGGTATTGGATCATAGCAGACATGTCATGTGTTTGAGCCCAGTACCACTGAAGACTCGACATATAGGGCAGCGATGCACGTTAAATCTGTTGAGAGCTGAAACGTCCTCCCGTTAGTGGGGTAGTTAGGAGAAAGGGGGTACCAGCTCAGGTGTCGTCCACATCACTTGAGCATGGTTCAAAATTACGGGTCCATCGCCAAAAGCCCTCGTGTAGCTGAACAGTGTGATGTTAATATTCACTCACTCACTCCGCCTTCAGTTTTAAGCCACACACAATTTTCAGTAGCATTAACACTGGAAAAAAAAGTGCTGCTTGAATTTGAATAAATATGGTAAATTAAACTAATTTTTACAAAATCCATTGCATTAATTACATTACAATTTTTTTCATATATATATATATATATATATATATATTTGTTACAAAATTGATTTTTAAAATTCTTTTTCAGGTTAATTACTTTTAATCACAATGAGCTCTCATTTAATAAAAAGTATTTTCTTTGATATCTACTCATTCATATATTTCTAAATTTTATAACATTTTATTATTTCTTCAAGAGTAAATGATTTGTTACAATAATTATATGAAATAGTCATTAAAACTTTGTTAAATAATTAATCTTGCATGTTATTTCTATCCAATTCCCCTTCTCATATAACCAAGGCATTGTTTCTGTTGAATCATGAGTTTGAGTTCTGATGTCCTTAACCCTCTAAGCGGTCTGCACTTAAAGTCTTGCCATTCCGGAGATGCTTCAAAAATGCACCGCACATATTTTTTTGCTTTCAGGTGGGGTTCTCAAAAGCGGTTGAGCTGTATTTTTAAGAATGCGGCTCGGCCGCTTTTGGGAATCCTGCTTGAAGGCAGAAAAAGCATCTCTGGAATGGCGGAATTTTACGTGCAGACCACTCGGAGGGTTAAAGACTCACCTTGTAGAGAGACTGGTGCATGTTAAATCTGTCAAGGTTCAAATCTTTATGTTAGCATGATGTAGAGCTTTGGAGAAAGGGATGTTAGCTCAGGTGTCATTTTTCTCTTAAGGAAGGTTAAAAAATATAGCTTCAATATGCCACATTAATAAACAATAAATCGATAATCCCTTCTCATATTAATATAAATGTTAACTTTGTAGTGTAATGTGTTTTTTAATAATTTCCTCCTGCATTTATTTGAAATGATTTTTGGCATTTTTTTTAATTATATAAAATAGTAATAATAATAAAATGTATCTTAAAGTTTTATTAATTTTTGTTATAATAATAAGTTGGTATCAAAATGTTGCTATGGGTATTGAATTATGTATCTTATTTTTTTATGAATTACTTTAAGAAATGTTTTTTAAAGGAATTTATATTTTTAGCTAATATTTTAATTAAAACATTTTTTCCAGGAATTTTGCAAACTGCAATCAACTTTACTATCTGAGAAGCTAAATAAATCATCTACTAATGATCATAGATCAGCTAATGTTATTCCTCTGTATCCTTTGTAATGTGTTTTTTGTAACTCATTGTCTATGTAGGTTGGTTTATTGTGAAAGTGTTTTTTTGCATTAAATCAGTTTAGTACTATTATTAATTTGAATATAATAAATGTTAATATATTAAAATTATAGATATAAATAAGCTTTTTTCCCCTACAATAATCATAAATGCTCGTTTGGCAAGATTGTAAAGTTTTCAAAATATTTATCTTCTAAGAAGTGTTAGATAAAAATTTGTTTTTTTGTTTAGGTAAATTTTGTACTAGTGTTTAATAATTAGCGCATAGCTTCTATTTATTGAAAGCATGAACTTTGACACTGTCGATTGAAATAAATGATCCCTATTTGAAACGGATATTGTTCACCATTTCATTGGTTTTAATTTTATTTTCGCGGAACCCTAATTTTTTTTCTATAATAAAAGTAGCCTAGGTTATTCCTTATAACATTAGCTATCTTCCAGTGAAAGTTTCGTCAAAATTGGTCAAGCCGTTTCTGAGATTAGCCAGAACAGACAGACAAAAAATTTTAAAATTGATTTTTTCACATAAGTACCTTATATACTTTTAAATGCATTTAGTAAAAAGCTGTTAATTTCAAATTACAAACAGACACTTCATTTTTATTTATATGTATAGATAAAGCAATTGCTTTGACTTATGAAGTGAAATAGTGCTGCTGAAGAGCTGCTGTATAAAGAGGGCTACTGCACATTAAATCTCTTGAGGCTGAAACATCCTCCCGTTGATATGGTGTGGAAATTAGGAGAGGGGAGAGCCATCTCAGGTGTCGCCCTCATCACTTGACCATGGTTCAACATTACAAGGTCTATCGCTAGAAGCCCTCGTACAGCTTTATTGTGCAGCATTAATATAACTCTCTCTCGACTTATGATCCTAATACATGTTATAAATCTCAAAATATTATACTTCTTTTTTTAAATGTTTATAAATATCTGCATGTTATCTCACAAAAATTAAATTGAGAAATATTGATTTTTACACATTTTTACTTCCATGATATAAAGAAAATTATGCTTGATTTATGTAGAATTTTTATAAAAAGATTTCATTTTGAAATTGGAAGAGAAAAAATTCTGCACTCTAACAGTACTTTTGATCATAAATCTTTAAATATTGCTCTTTGTATTATTCCTTAATATTTTAGTTATTCACCTGCATTTGAAGATGTTTTACAGTGTGACGAATCAAATTCTGAAGAAGAAATTGAAGAGAAGTTAGTATTATTTTAACTGTCTTTTTTTGGAGAGGAGAGGAAACTTTTATTTTCAATAGTCCTTAAAGCTAATTATTGTGCATTAGAAAAACATAGTTATATTTTGGTACATGCAATTTTATTATTTTCGTCATTTTTCTTTTGACACATTTGAATGCAAATTTAGTTTCACCATACCAAAATATTTGCTTGAAAATAATTCAGTGTCCTAAATGAACTATTTAAAAGTATAACTGAAATTGTTTCAACATTTCCACTGGTTTTATTTTTTCTTTTAGATATGCTATTATATATGTATATAAAAAAAAAGTTTTAAACTGTGTTCTATTTTTCTTTTGAGGTATATTATTTCATCACATTTGGGGGGAAAAATACAGCTATGTATAAGTATTTGCAAAATACATTTATATATGAAAAAAATTTGTTTATTGAATACAAATCTTTAAATTATGTATTTAATAAAAATGATGGTTTATTGCTTGAAGAAGAATTATAGAGTGATCTTGTTTAATCCAGAAATATGAATGTTTTGTTTATTACATTTTATTTTTATAAATAGATAAATTTTTACTGTCAAATGTGATACGATGATTTTTTTAGTATACAAAAAAAAACCCTTTTGTTTTTATCTAGAGCAGGGGTGGCCAACCCAAATGAACTCGCGGGTCACTTCGAAAGAACTTTACAATCCCAAGGGCCACATATAAAAATATATATCTTTATATTAGATTTGGATCCATTACAAACATTTGTTGGAGTGAAAAGTTAAAACAGTCTGATATATTATTGTTTTCATTGTTTTTCATGTATAGAAACAGATAATGTAAAATAATAATGCAATGATCAAATAATATTTAATTTATTTAATTAGTGAGATATCTGTTTCTCAAGTCTTTCACTTAGTTTTTGTTAGTCAATCTTAATGCATGTGTATTTCCGTATCATAATTGATGTTGCAGATTTTCATGCGTTAAATTTGAGCACGATTTATGTTTGATAAATTTTAATTTAGAAAAAAAAGAGATTCACAGTAACAGAAGCAACGTAATAAAATAATAACAGTTATGAAATTTATTTTTTACAAAAAAAAAACTCTTTGAACAAAAATATTTTGCAAAATAGTCGAATTTTGAAAAGGTGTAAAGAATCTCGCGGGCCACAAAATTATTCAAGGCAGGCTGCGGGTTGGACACCCCTGATCTAGAGAGCTGAAATTTTTCTGTTGAACGTTGTTTGCTTATGAACAATAACTCTATTATAACATCATAAATACATTTATATTCGTGTCTGCTGTACTGTCTCAAAATTTGCTAGTTAAATCTTATCAATTAAAATGATTGTTTCCAATTAAAAAAATCAAACAATATTTATATATCCAGATTAAATTTCTTGGTCCTGTTACAAATTTAATCAAATAATTTACACCAAATGGTATTGATCTTTTTTAAATAGAATAACCTTTTTATCATATTTTAAGAGTAAAATAACATTAAAAATTTGATTTCTAAATATATTTATAAACTTTACGTTTTTAAAGAAATTATTGGAGTAAATACCCAACCATATTCATTTGTTGTATGACTGGAATTTTTCCCCATGCATTTCGTTTTATGTAAAATTATTATTGTATGTTGTACAAGGTTAGGTTTTGCTTATTTTTAACGTATTAAGTGAAGGAATTTTTAATTGCATGTTTTTGGCACAATATATCCCATGAGGTCTCGGTTCCAGAAATTTTAACTAGCCATTTTAAGAAGTAATATTACATGATTTGTATTAAATACATTAGTGCAATAGTAAGTCATTTTCAAAAGCATATGATTAAATGTTATTGGTAAATGTCATAAGAATACTCATTTAAAAAGAATATATAGTGTAGTTTGTATGCTTTTAATTTAATTTTAATTTTTTTAAAAATTTTGTAGAATTAAACTTTTAATTCTTTTTGTTTTATTTATTTGCTGATGTAATTCATAGGTTAAAAAATATAATTTATACTTAGTCTGATTTCTTACTAATTTTTATAATAATACTTTTTTTAGAGTTCAGCAAATGCATTGTTTTAATTGTCTTGGAGATCATCATATGAAAGACTGCCCAGAAAAAATTGATCGCTTAAAAGTAGCTGCCAACAGAAAAGATCTTCTTGTTGAAAATTCTGCGTATGTTTGTATTTCATTAATGTTTGTTTATATATTGCATTTGCTATTAATTAATTCAGTTTTGTAAAACCATGGCTTTCAAGAAATAAATTTCAGTGTTAGTTAATTTCCTTAAAAATGCAAAAACTGTATTTTATTAAATATTAGTACACACATTTGCATACTCACTTTTTAATCTTTTTTTTAAATATTTTAAAAGAATTAAAACTTATTAATATGCTCAAAGTTTTATAAATTGCATTCATTATAAAAAAATTCCTTATTTTATTTATTTTTTTTAATATTTCAAATTTTGCATTGAAGGATCATTTATTTTTTTATTGAATTTTAGTTTGTGCTTTTGTTATTTTTTCTTTCTTATTAGTCATTATTCATTTTATTGCATAATAAAAAAACTCTTATTAGGGTAATATCTCAGTGTAATAGGTAATTTTTTTATTTCGATTCTGATTAATCCCAATTTTTTCAGTCGTTATCATGAAGAAGAGATGAAAAATTCAGTAAAACCTGGAATTTTAAGGCAAGTACAAAAGAAAATTTTATGGTTATACTTTTAAAGTTGTTTTATTGAGGTGGATCAACATTATTGATTTTATCTTATTTTATTTTGTGTCAAGTATTCATTAAGACATGGATTAATATATTTGAGTGAAATTTACAAATGATTTAAGTTGTTAACTTTGAATGTTTTTGTTTTATTTAGAATTTTAGATTTTCAAGAATCAAATCTAAGTAATATTTTATTTGATATGAAATGTTTGTCTATGTTAAAATATGTTATATACATATTTACCTCTATCAAAATAAACATTTCCATTAAAATTTTTTTAGCAATGAAACACGCCAAGCTTTGGGTTTGAAGGATAATCAGTTACCACCATATGTATACAGAATGCGAGTTATAGGGTATCCACCTGGATGGTTGGATTATGCTTTGTTGGAGACTTCTGGATTATCTTTGTATGATGAAGAAGGCAAAGGTATAGTAGTTGAATCAGGTTGTCTTTGTGTGTAATGTAAGGTAGGGATGGATCTAAATATGAAGCACTTCATGATAGAAAATTGTTGACATTAATATCACATTTTGATTTTACTGATTTGCAAGGAACTACTTATTTCAGTATGAATCAATTAAATTTGAAAAATAGAATTTAAAAATAAATGTATGTGCTACATTGTCATAAAATTTATATGAGAATGCAAGCATTTTTCTGCCTAACAATGTATTCGAAGCTAGGGGTTCAGGTTCTTTGACATAAGGCATGGACAGTTCTTATCCACAGATATGTATATCTCGGTATGAATAATGTAATAAACACCAATACTGTATATAAATGCAATTATATATATGATGAATTACAATAACAATTTGTCAAAAGTTTCTTGTTTATTTGGAATAAATTAAGTAAGTTGTTTTCTTACTGTAATGCATTGTTCTGTGCTTGAACTTTCGCCACTGATAATGCCTTACAAATTAGACATTTTTATTATCTCTGTTCCCTTTTTCAAACAACTTATGGAAAAAAAAGTGTGCATATTATAGTTAATGTATGATTTTATATCTTAATCAGTTAAGGTATTCTTTTTTAATTGTTGATTATTGATTAAAATTAATTAATATACTAGAATAAAACCAATTAATCTTACTTTTCTATTGCTATTTACCTCATTGCTCATTACACATATTGCAAATGTGATTGCATTTGAAAGCAGTTTATGTATTTTACAATATTTTTATGCTTTTGATGATAATTATCATAAGTCTTCCTTAGTAAGAAAATTCTAATAGTAAATTTTTCTTCCTTTGTTAACTGTAAAAAAATTTCTTTCCTTGAGATAACTCACATTTGAATTAAGTTCTAAAAGTCTTGTATCATTTAATTTAGAACTCTAGCCTTTGTTTCATAAAAGGTTATTAAAATATATGTTATTCTTTCTCTTCTAAGTACATGAGAGAGATTATAATTTCTTGGCTTATATGCTAGTATGCAAGGCAAATTGTAGCAGATCAATGCATGCATAAATCCTTTTTGAACTTCAATGTCTGTGCTCCTCTTAATCTCTTTAGAATTCTAATTGCTTCTGATTTACATCATTTGTCTAACCAATCAAAACTTTTGCTAGATTATTTTACCTTAATCTTTATGAATAATATATTAATTTTCCTGTTTATTATTTTATCTTATACTCCAATACAGTTTTACATAATTCATTTAAACTTAGGTTTTGTGTGTGTCTTATTTAACTTCGAACATATATATATATTGAGATTTATTATTTGTTTTATTTTTAAGCTGTCTCTTATACTGAATCTTCCAGTTCATCAGACAGTGGACGTAAGTTTTAACTATTCATTTTTATACTTGAACTATACTAGAATTTCAAAAGTATTCGTACATTTTTTTCTATTAAGGAATAGGGATTATTTTTATGTTTGCCAAATTGGAGTAAAAGACTGTTTTTGAAATGAATTTTGTTTAATAATTTTTTTATAATAAAATTTCATGTTTATGCCCTTTACCAATTCGAAATTTTTTTTAAGTGTTATTTTATTCATTTAATATGCTTAAAAACACTTTTTTTTCTCTGCATTTACTGCATTGTAAATGGTATTATTTAGATGTGTTATATGAATGTTATTTTTTATAATTATTAATTGTCTAAAAAAGGAAAAAATATTAATTTCAAAAAATTTCATCTGATAAATAATATAAAAATATTTTATAAACTCGTGGCATTAGTAACTTTTATTTATTTTTCTAGAAGTCTTCAAAATAATTTTAGTGATAATTTTTGTTTGGAAAAAAATATTTATACCTTTTATATGGAAGCAATTCAATAATAATGAGAGGCTTTCCATAGTTTATCAGAATTTCTTAAAATTTCATGTTAAATGCTTCGCATTTCAAAATGTATTCAATTTGTTTGTAGTTGCTTGATTTTTTTTTTTCCCTCTCCTCTTAGAAAAATATGATACTTCAAAATATGTGCAATATCCTGGATTTAACTGTCCAGTTCCACCTGAATTTGTTGATGTAAGTTCATAATTATTATTTTTAATTAAATATTGGATTTTTGAATAGTATCAATAGAGATTACAAAAAAAAAAAATCATCCAGAGATTATTTAAGAAACCAAATAATTGTTTTTGACCCAGGTTATTGGATTTTCGTACATTATTTCTTCTGTAACTATAATCTGTTTTTGTGCAGTTAATATAAACAGTGTAAGAGAAATAATAAACTGAACAGACTGAAAAAACTAATTATTGTCTAATGCAGGGGTGTCCAACACGCGGCCCGCCAGTACATAAGTTGCGGCCCACCGACTCTTTTTAAAAAAATTTAAAGTATCAGGTTTTTAAAGTTTTTCATTTTGAAATTTATTTGAGGGGAAATTTATATATGTATGTATATAGATCTACAATGTATTTGTCTTTTACCTGTTCTTGTTTTAAAATAAATCCTTTTTGATAATAGAAATGTCCTTTAGTTTAAAATAGATTTATATTTTATCAAACAGTTACATTTTATTTTACTATAATAAATTACTTTTTTAATAAATTCCGAATTGCATTATGCATATCCTTTACTATGGATGATACATAATTCTCTATGTGTGCGACTTTCATTTCTCCTCCTCCTTTTCTGTTTGGAGTGCCCAAAAAGCAAGAGGCAGTCAAGAGATGTTTTTTAAAGTTTAAAAAATATATTCAGGATAGTTTAGATAAAGGGCAATGTATACTTAATCGTTTGCGAAAGACAGCACAATCAAATTTCAACAATGAGTAAAGAAAGATCAATTCAAAAGGAACACCGTAATTTTCAAGAAAATGGCAACTGCAATATTTTAAACATTATTATATTATCTATGTCTGCATACATGAAAAATAATGAAAACAATAATAATAATTCATTGTTTTAAATTTTCACTCAATAAATGTCTTTTCATTTCCAAATCTGATATAAAGGTACATTTTTTTATGTGCGGCCCACGAGATTATAATGTTTTTCCGAAGTGAACCGCAAAGTCATTTGGTTTGGCTACCCTTGGTCTAATGTAATAAAACATTTTTTTATTTGTATTATGTATATAGCATAATAGTTTTAATTCAACATTTTTTTTTATCTGTAGTGTTCTATTTTTTATTTATTTATTGTTTTTCAAGGAATGGCAACTTATGGGTATGCTTCCAATCCAACCTCATCAGCAACTAAGTGAAATTTTAAAAGTAGATAATGCAGGAGTAAGTTCACAAATTCACTCTTTGTTAACCTTTTTTCTTAGAAGATTATGAATACCTATGTGAAATAGCTTTTGATGTACTACAATTACTTATGCTTTTACCTTTAAACAACAAGATTTGCTAGAAATAAAAAAAAATATACAGACTTCTATTATTGTTACTACCTATCCAACCGAGACCTATGAAGTTCATCATGGCAAGGGGCTAGTAGTGTGTCTGTTGTTAGCTGTAGCTTTGAGTACCATGCAGGTGACACTACGATTTGGCTTGGTTCTACCCCAGTTTTCAGGAGTATACAGACATCTTACATGATTAGTTACTTGAATTTATAAAGGAAGTGAAAAATGAAGATGAAACATCACAACATGTATTTAACTATATATTATAACATACAATGTAAAGTCCTGGCGTCTTGTCTAAAATGGAATATGATTTCCGTTATTGAAGAATGAGAGCAGAGAAGTTGATTTTGAGAAGTATAAATTATAGAAATTTCATTTAAACAATTCATCACAGATGTAACAGATAATCTGTCCTAATTTGTTTCTACAAATATCGATAAATTGCCATATTTACTCGAATCTAAGCCGCACCCTAAATTTGCAACACGCTTTCATGAAAGAACTATATCCAACACATTTGTGAAATTAAAAAAAAATAATAATAATACTAAGAAGTGAATAATTAACTTATTTTATGAGTATTAAAATGTGCAGGCATGAACCTGTATTGCTCCAGTATCGTCTTCAATTTGCCCCATCAACCAAATTTTTTCACCTTCGATTTTAAGCCGCAACCAATTTTCAGTAGCCTAAACATTGGAAAATAAGTATAGCTTAGATCCAAATAAATACACTAATTAATTGTACTATTTTTAAAATTACAATAGATTTCTCTTAAACAATATTTATGAAATATTTTTAAATTTCTGCCAATTTTTTGCCTCAGATAATTGAATATCATGTTTTTATGATAAATCATCTGTATAATTGTAATAATGCAAGGTTGACTCAGCCTTTCATCCCTTCAGTGGGTCGATAAAATGAGTACCAAGCTTGCTTGGGAACTTGACACTGGGGGGTTTTCATGTCATACTGACCACCTGACCGGAACATCTGCTCATGCACCTCAGGGCCCAAGGTCGCATTCACTGAGTTAAATTAATTGTAATAATATTAAAGTTTTGGTTTGTACTATAATTACAAAAAATAAAATCATATGAAGATATCAAAAAAATATTTAAAGGCTTTTAATGTTTTTTTTTTTTTTTGGATATTGTTGAAATCGTATAAATAAATTATTACAATTGGATAAGTTTTTGTTAATTGTCATTAAATTCTCATTTGCATAATATCAAACAATTTTATTGCAATTGATTATTAATAATTATCTTAGCTTTGCTAATAGAGAATAATTGGATAGAATAGATTAAAAAACAATTTAATATTAATTTAAAAACAAACAAAATCCCAGGCCCAATTTTGTAAAATAAAAATAATTGAATCTTGGTTAATTTATTAGAGTGAATACTGTAAATTTTGAAAATATAATACAAAAGGAAAACTTAACACAATGATAATAAATAATCTGCTAAAGATCAATAGTATGTATCTGGCATTAGGTGTTTTGCATAAAAGAATATTTTTCTGGCAGCAGTTTTATTTAAAGATAAAACTTTATATGTGTAGCAATTACTTTCGAAAATAATTTTTACTCCTAAAAATATTTCAGGATTTTCAAGCTTGCGAGGAGCCTCCCACATGTGTAAGTATTTATATTAACAAATTCTCTTGATATATATTATGAGTAATTTCTATTTATTATTATTAAAATAAATTTGGATAAAATTTTTGCCTTAAATTTACTCGTTATTTAATAAAAGAACTTCTCAGTCCAAAAAGGAATAGTTTTTTGACAAATGATTTTTTTCTTCCCATTAATTCTTAAATAATGAACTTATTAATCCTGCACAAATTATTTTCAGTTTTAAATAAATTTTTTAAATAGGCTTTATTGCTGATCTTTTGAAATGTGCTTTTCTTTTCCCTTTATTAGAATAATAATAATATCCATAAAAGGAAGAATGAAGATATTGATGAAGACACTAAAAAAATGCGAAATGGTAAGCATCATGGCACAAAATTCTATTTGTATATTATTTGTTTGAATACGAGGGCTGTTCCAAAAATTTCTGTTACTCAATCTGTTTTGAATTGACTGTAAGAAAGTGATTTTTACTTGAGAGCAACAAAATATTAATACCTGTGAGCTGTTTCTTGCAATTTACTAGCTACTCAAACATGTATAGTAGACCCATTTTCTGAGAATCAGTACAATTTAGGGATAGCTTCTACTTGGTTCACATTCTTCCATGAGCATTGGGAAGATGTGGTTAATTCAAACCAGATGAATAATGGCGATTGGTATGATAATCTGATTTTGCAGTCCTCTTTTAAGTTTGAGCACACTGGCATAGCTAGTATTGAGTGGGTCCTGTATCAAAGTTCCTTGATGGCCCGATCTGATAGCCCCTTAACGTGTGATTTTTTTACTTGCACGTTTTGGGGCAATCAAAGCTTGGGGGCTCTGTATCATTGATACGTCGGTTGCTATGCCCCTGTTTGAGCACAAATATTTATATTTCATTTAATCTCTGACTGTAATACATTCTGTTGTTCAAATTTTGTTGTAAGCTAAAGGACGATAAACTGCACTGATAAACTTGCCTTGTACTATTTTATTTGGTTTGAACTAAAATCATTCAACACTCTCATTGCATAGCTATTTTATAAAAGTAGGTTCAAAAATAGCGTAGTTCTTATTACGTATTTTAAATCTACATTTTTTAGAGTTAAAATATACAAAAATAATTTGTAAAAGAGTTTTTATTGTAAAATATAGAATTAGATAATAAAAATGCAAACATAAAAACATGAATGAAAACATAAGCAGGAATAGCACGGGTTGCACAGCTAAATAAATGGGGGGGAAGCATACCCGCTGAAATCACGGGTTGCGCAAATTTTGCTACATCTATGTTGCCCATGAAAATCTCGGGATGCTCAGCAAGAGGGTTAAATGTGTTAGATCAATAAGTTTTGGAACAGCTTTCATATATTTAACAGTAAATTTGATTATTACTAGATGTAGAAGAATGCTGCTATTTTTTAAAAATAAAATATTGATTTTCAATTTTTTTTTTTTCTTTTTCTTTCTTAAATCAGGAACAAATGATGATAATGATTCATTTAAGCAATTGTCACCGGAAAGTTCGATGCTGAAAACACCAGAGTCCCAATCCATTAATTCTTGTAATAGCACACCAAAACAATCTTTGGGAACCTCATTATCTCAATCTCCAGGTACACCAATTTTAGAGCAGGGTAATCGCTTTCAAAAACTTCCAGAACTCAATAAATTTGCTCAAGGAATCACTGAACATTTACCTTTCGAAAATTTACCAGATGCATTGGGAACATTTGAAAAAATGCGAGGTATTTTAAGCGATGTACAGAAAAAACTTCAGACTATAAAGAAAGGAAGTTGATGTTTCGATGATACATAAAACAAATTTGTCTTTTAACCCCAACTTTGTGTTGAGCTTTTACAATTTTTCAAGTGTTATTTTAACTGGTAATAGTACAAATTTTGCAAATTCCATACTTCATAGATTTTAATGACATATTTATGCATTTTTATAAGAAACAGTACAATATATTTATTATTTAATTTGTTATTTTTTGTTAAATTCTTGAATAAACAATAATTTAGTTCATTTAATTCATTAGCTCACAATTAGATTTTTTTCCCTCATTATTTATATTCTCAGAAATCATACCTGCTTTTTGCATCAATCATAAATTGTAATTATTAATTGGACTTTGGACAATTGATTTGTATAAATTATTTAGTATTTATTATTTTTAGAGACATAGGTTAATTAGGTAGCGGACTTGTAAATATATGCATTTCTTTTTGTTACAAATTTATTATTTTTAGGGAGATATAGGAGATGTAAAAAGTGTATTTATTTCTTGCTGTAAATATTTATCCTGTAGTTCTTTTTCAGGTTGAGACAAAAATTTGACATGCATTAATTCTCAGTTTATTTTTAAATAATTTAGAAAACCCTTGAAGTTCTGATTTTCATTTTCAAAATTTAATTTTCTCACCTACCATTCTTGTTAGGAAATAAAATATTCATCTTTTGTGTTCTAATTTGAAATTTCATTCTTAATATAATGCATGTTTAGTTTTATGAATGCAGACTATTTTCTGGGCACTGCAATTTTTTTTTTAAATTATTAAATTCATCATTGAAAATTCAGTTTTACTCTATCAAATCAAACTTTGTTTGGGAAAATTAATTTAAAAAATTCTTGTGAAACATGAATGATTAATTTGTTAATTTATAATTCTCTTAAACATTCACTTTATTGTAGATTATCAAATTCCATAGCATTTGTGTAGTTTAAACATTTGCATCTTTCTTAATTTATGTAAGCTATCCCTATCTTATTCTGAATAAATACTTATCGATCTTAGCTTTTTGATGTTATCATAACTTTAAAAGCTTACTTTTTATTTGCTTGCAGTTATTTATTATTTCAAATTATAGAATAGAACAATGAATCATACTGTTATAAGAGACAATATTGTTAATGGTAAATATATATCAAAAAATACAAATAATTATAAATTTTAAGTAAAAAAAATTGAAATTTAAAAGACTTAATGGAATTTTTATATGAATTCAAAGTTATTTTTGTTTGCTTTTGGTTTTAATATATTGATTGTAAAGAGTAAATTTGGGAGTAAACAATAGGGAACAATGTTCTAAATAATAATTTTTATATAACCATATAAAAAAAAAATTGCTTAAATCTTATATTATTTTCATCATGTATGTTTTTTACATCAGGTGCCATATGCATTAATGTAATAGCAGTCATATTCAAATTGTATTGTTGATTTTTTGATCTTGCACCGTGGTCTATTTTACTTTTCTAAAAAAGATCCTATTAATTCTAAAATAATGCTTACTTATCTATATTAGTTTTTTTTTTTTTTTTTTTTAATATATTTTATTGAAGTTTGGGGTTGCTATTTGAAAATTTTCAAATAGAAGATGATGCTTAAAAAAAAAATATATGGATTTTTTTTGTTTATGTATTTAAATGAAAGCTGCAAAAGAAATTTGTGAAAGGAAATCCTTGTTTGTTAAATCACTTTTATTGCAGTGAAGGAATTGGCATATTCTATTTAATTCAGCTGTCTCATTATAACACTAAATAAATTATATTACAGCTAGAACTTAATTTTTCAAGTTTATGTATGTAAAATCTGAATTCTTACACCTTTGAAAATGCATCAGATAGGAGATTGGTACCTGTCATTTTTCATCATGCTTTCTATTTTCATATTTGTTCTACACATAACAAGAAGATTTAAATGTTTAAAAACATTTGCTACATCATTTGAAATTAGAAGTTAAGAAAATTAGTATTATTTACAAAATTTTAATTTTGAAATTGCTTACTTTAAATATATCTCAGCACTGAAATAATGGCCTGAGGGTCATTTCAATCCAATGTAAAGTAATGGAGTATATCATTATGTAATATCATATGCTGATAAAAAAAAATAAACTAAAAATCAAACAATAAAAATTAGTATTTATTTACAGTATACAGACATTTCTGCCAAATAATAATTTTACATAATTGAAAAATTATTGCATGTATTTCAAATAATTATTTCAATTCATTTAAATGTTAAAGATTAACATATAATAATAAATATAAAAATTGAAAAAAAATGATGCAATGAAATAATTTGAATAAACCAACTACAGTGGTGCCCCCCCCCCCCTTCTTTGTACTATAACATAAATAGCATGCTTACAGGTTTATTCTTTTTTGCAGTAGCTTTACACTTAAATTATCATTCCTATTTTACCATTTTATAACACAGTTTTCTTACAATTATTGTAAGTATTAGTAATTATCTATGCTGTTAAAATTTGAGAGTAAACATATTTATATCTGAGGCTAACTGCTCGTGAACCGCTGAATACAGGAAGGCACCGAAGGTGGGAAATAATTCAAGGAATCCATTTTGTCCATTTAAATTCTAAAGTTAAAAGGATTTAAAAAAATATTTGTTAAAAACATTAAAATTAATGATAAACCTTCTTTGTAATGCCATCTATCATTCAGAGACTCTGAAGGATGGCAGGGGAGATTTTCCACTTTTGCTTCGTTTCCAAAACTACCATCTTTTCTTCTGTACTGAAATCAGATAAAAAATAATTTCTGAGTCAGACTGTTTATTTCTTCTGAAAACGTTGTAATTTTTCAATAAGAAAATGATTTATTGCATTTTTGCCATTGTTTTCTAAAATGAATCGGTTTTAAAGTGTTTTCATGGACTGGATGTTCCTCTATCTTTGTATCTGTTTCTCATCATTGAAATCTATCAAGCTTACATTTCAAGAAAGTACATGCTTTGCTTTCTTAGACCCACTAATTTAAAAAATTGGATTCCCCAGACTTTTTTTTTTCACAATTTTTCAGGAGTTACTTAAAATTTGACTTGACATTGCAAACTACAATTTTTCAAAATAATTCCACAAGACCGTTTCTTTGTGTGCCAGATCATGTTTTGACTGTAAATTGAAAATTTTACTTAAATTATTTTTGTATATCTTTCTTTTTTGGATTTTAATCATGCAATTTCTTTCTTACATTTTTTGTTTAAACATTGCAGTTGTTTGTTATTGATGTGGGAAATTTGAAAGCTTTAAAAATACCCCCCCCCCCAGAAAAAAAAATTTAACTTAATACATTTGCAAATTTTGTATTCACTTTCCCTCTTTTGGTCTAAAAATAGAATGGAGGGAAAAGAAACCCTTCTGTTGAGGGAAAGAAGTTGATAAAATTTTGAAAAAAGGGAACTATAATGACATAAACATAGAATTAAATAGAAAATGCTAACAATCGAGAGGTAAAAGAGAAATTTCCCAATGGGGGGGGCAAAAAAAAAAGAAAAGTTGTCTTTACAAAACTTTATCTGATATCTTGAAATTTTATTTCAATTCTGTCAATTTAATTTGTCGTACTGAATTTCTTGGAGCAACAGTAAACTTATTTTTAAAAAAAGTATTACTCACTTTTTTTAAATGCTGCTTAAAAAAGCCACAGTTACTCATGATGAATCAAAAATAAGTACTAAAAAAACAGCATAACGGTGATTTATACAATATTTTTTTGCCATTCAATCCAACACTTCTGTTCCAAATTTTAAATTATAAAGCAGAGTTATATTGCATGTTTTATTTTAATTGATTTTATTACAAATAATAAAGTTTTTAATGAAATCACATTTTTATTTATTTGCCTTGATAAGTGAGAATTATGCATTACTGTCGAACAAAATGTTTTCCTTTTTATTCTTTTCAAATAAAATGTAACTTCATTGTAAATAATTTATTGTTCCTTGCACAACTCATTCCATTATTTTTTATGGACTTCATAAGTTTCAATAAAGTGAAAAAAAAACTGTTTATTGTGATATTTTGACCAGTGTTTTTAAATGTCCAATTAAACAATTTACTATATTCTTTCTAAACTTTGGTTGCTGAATATCATTACATTTTTTTCCTCATTTGTTTTATGGAAATCCATTAAACAAATAGGCACTGCACTTCTGCAGTTTAACAAAATTTTTAGTCAGACTTGTTGAGCTATTGCATATATCACAAAAAGTAATACTTTGTTTTTGAAATAATTTATAAATTAAATTTGTTTTCTTTTAACTTATAATAAAACTTGAAATTAATGGTAAAAGTATTCTAAATATCAGATATGAGTGCAAATGTATCATTTTGAAAGTAAAAAAGCTTTTATTATCAAAATACATGCATTTTATAAATATTTAAAAACACATAATCATTTAAAATACTTTGGATCTTAAGTTTTTGACTATTAATTCACAACATAGGTCATAATTAATGTACAACAAAAGTCTGAATGCTTCAGGAGTTTTTTTTTAAATATTTTCATCTATATTAGTCATGTGCTGAGGGCTTTATTACGTAAAAGCAACATTTGTTATTGCTAATACCACCTGATCAGTAATGCCAGATCAAGACCCATGAAAATCATCATGGTAAGGGGCTGGTTTTTTATGCCTGTTAGCCGTAGCTTTGAACACGATGCAGTGGACTGTACGATTTGGGTCGATTCCGCCCCAGTTTTGAACTCTGGGGAGTGGTCAGGGGGCCTCCCTTCTCTCTACCCCTTCCACCAACTACATGAGAGTACTTGCAGCTCAAAGAATATCTAGAGTACCCCCATGTTGCACAAATGCCATACATTTGTAAACATCCATGTCATTTTTAGGATTCAAACCCATATCCTACAGCACAGCTGTATGTGTCAATAACCACTATACAGGATAGTCTAAAATGACATTTAGTGTAGGATATCACTTTTTTTAATAATAAATTGGGGTCAAATATCAGGAGTATTTGGAAAATATTCTCCTTTTCTTGAAACTATCACTTCTTAATGATCATTCATTTGTAAATATCCATGTCTTTTCTAGGATTTTTTTTCACAACCCAGTTTTATTCTTTTATGTTATATTGAATGCCATTGATTTTTGTGATAATGCATGTTTTAATGTTATTTGTTTCAGAACTGGAATTAAGTGAATTTTTCTCTTTTATTCACACTTCTTCATAAACTAAATTGGTTAATGATTACTGCATGGTAACCAGTGATAAAAAAATTATTACCATTGTATTACTCTACTACAATTTTTTTCCCCTTGTAATATTATAAATTTCTGACCTCTAGAAATGGAATTGGACAGCATTGTCAATTTTATAATCTCATCTTTTACAAGCCATTAAGGCAACAAATTTCTAACAAACTTACATTTTAAGTACAAAGTAGCATAATCAAAAAATGAAGGGAAAATTAACCAAATGTCTATGTCAAAAATTAGAAACAAAATTTTAGTACAAAAGCTAAACTATTTTAGATAATTTTTAAAATGTGTGAATGGCAGAGGTGTAATGCTTCTCTTAAATTTCTTGTACATACATATGATGGATATACCATTAATAGAATGAATACAAGTTAAATGATAATATTGAGTGGACACTGAATACTCCTTAATTATGAAATTCCTCACACACAGTATAAACTGTTAAGAGTTGCAAGCGGAATTTGGTTTTTTTGTGCAGTCAATAATTTTGTTACAGGAAGTTCTTGACACTCTGTAACTAAACATAAATACTGAAAAGATATTTAAAAATCTGTATAGTTGTTAAGGGGACATAGTACGATTCAATTGACCAAAATCGGTCAAAAAATCAAATTTAATTTTTTCAGGCTAAATTATTCTTTATATACTTTTCTATAACCTCACAAAATTTGAAAGCTCTAAAAAAACGCAGAATTACGATAGATTTCATGTTCATTTTTATTTACATCTCTACGGCAAATCAAAACTTTAAGCTGACTTATCTCGGAAAGATAAAATAACTAGTTTGTCTTCATTTAAAATGCTAAGACTTTTTTCTATTGCGCTTAATGCTTTGAATTTTTTTTTACCTATTGCTAATAGTACATGTAACAAAAGTTGGTATGCATTTTTGAATCAAAGCAATATTTATTTTTTTTAAAATAATTGAACTCAGAATCTATACATTTTTTAAGAAATTTTCACTAAACATTCATAAAAAGAAGTATTGTATGAATACTAATCACGTTAATTCAAAGTCCATACCAACTTTTATTATACAGAGTTTGATGTACTTGTAAATCAAATTTCATGCATGTACGTACATTTTTGTAGGAGGAGTAGCACATTTTAAAATCACTTCACAAATTTTTTTTCCTTAAAAAATTAGATGGCTAGCTTTTTATGAAATTTTGAGCACAAAATCTGCTTAACATAGTATACATACATAGAAGGCAACCAAAAAAATTTTGAAAATCCTTAAATTAAAATTTTTTGCGTAAATCGTACCATGTCCCCTTAATACTAAATTATTATTTTCATTAGAGATAATGAGGAAATATTTTAATAGAAGTAATCAAATTGAAAAAAAAATGATTCTGAGAAAAATATTTTTAAAATGCAAGAGTAAATATTTGCATTTTAAAAATCATTCTACCCTTTTTTTTTCCTCCTCCATTTTGATTTAAAAGGCTATTATTTTAGGCATTGAGAATTTTTAATAATGATTGTGTACTTTCATGTACTA
Source organism: Trichonephila inaurata madagascariensis (assembly GCA_019973955.1). Taxonomy (NCBI): domain Eukaryota; kingdom Metazoa; phylum Arthropoda; class Arachnida; order Araneae; family Nephilidae; genus Trichonephila; species Trichonephila inaurata. The sequence continues at coordinate 33,600 of BMAV01000494.1, read as the reverse complement.
ATATCAGTGGCTTATCATGTAAATAAAGCCCTTGATTTTTTTTTATTGATTATAATTCTAAGTATATAGTACGTAAAATTTAGTTAAGTATTTGTTATTAATGATTAATTTTATTAATTAATGCTAATTATTTATTCAATAATTAGTTTTTTACTGTGTTTTGTTCCCGAAAATCGACAAAATCAAAAGGAGCATGATACAAGAATGGTGAACTTTCAACCCCCGACCCCTCCCTTGAAAAATTCCTGTGTGCGCTATTGACTAATATACATATTAATACATTCAATTTATGCCTCAATCGGGACCTGTCCACACTCGAGATGCATGTGGCCGCCGAGTTATTTTATATTTCTGTTGAAACTTTTGTTTTTTGTTATATATAAACAAAAGAAAATTAAATGAAAATTTACATGTGTCATTTGTGTAAGATACAAGAGTGGTTTCAAATTCCAGTTCATTATTTGAGATCCAGAAATCCACCCAATTATTGAAAGAATCATCAGGCACCCGTAATGATTGGTTATTAGCTGTATGTTTTTTTAGTAGATATATATAGCAGAATAATTTAATATGGTGTTCCAAGGAAGATAATTTAATAATTAATGCTTATAATTTCATCAAAGCTTTAATGAGACATTATTCTTATTTGAATGCCAACTTAGCTAATGTTTAACATTTTCCTGAGTTAAATAACTTCTCATAAAGCAAACCTAAAAATTAATCAAAATATGCAAATGAAATGAAATTAAAAAATTACATTTGATAGTTGTTACTGAGAATTAGAAAAATGTGGTAAAATGTATGAAATATCTTCATACCCATTTCATGTTAACATAAACAGTGTTCTCCTGAAAATCTGCAAATGGAGTTCATTGAGTGACAGTGTAAAAATGAAATGAAACAGATTTTTGCATCCTCATTAAAAATTATTTTTTACACTATTTGTATAACATCTGAGAAATATTCAAACCAAAGATATTTTCTACACGATGGCTTGTAAGTACTTTAAGATCTCCATGTTTGTGAAACATTTTTTTTCAAAAATGAAATTTTAGTAAGTTTCATTAACTGATGCCAATTTTGGAAAGCCAGTTAAAATATTCCATTGTTAATATAAGTATAGGTTTATAAAAATTAAGTGAAAGAAAGGATAAATAAATATCTCATGAAGACTCGATTATATTTAATCATAGTATAATTTTTTATTCATGTTGTTCTTGCATTACATTTCTTAAAGGCATGTTTGTCTCAAAGGTCACCCTCTGTAATATTAAGCAGAAATCAAAGTGATCTGCAAAACCATTTGGGTTGGCCAGGCCTGGCTTAATTTTTCAATATTTATTTTAAATGTAATTTTTGTGTAAAATTTTTTAAGTAACTAATTTTTAAATAAACTTATTTTATTTATTTAATTTTTATACATGTTATTTCTCACCCCCAAATATTGTACTATTTTGCATAATGTAGTTATTAATATTTTGAATTGTGTACCGTTAATAATTTTTAAAATTCACTTCATTTCATGTGTTATAATTTATTTTCACCTGTTACCTTTTCCTGATTTCTTGTCATATAATAAGTAATCTTTATAATTTTTGTTAACTCGTTAAACATCCAGCCTGTGTTTTACTTGCCATTTCAGTCATGCCACAGCTAGTTCAAGTGTCGTTCTCATTCACTCTTGACCAAGTTTTCAATTTTCAAGGTCTAATAGCCCCCATGTGGTTTCAAAGTGTGACATAAATAAACAATCTCTTAAGAAAAGTAAGCCAAAAATAGTTATAGATTAATGCAAAGAAAATCCTGTCACAGATCAAATGGCCGCATACAAAAAATGTTTACAGAAGTCAATGAAGGGGTAGCAAAACTTTTTAGGTTTTGAATTTTTACTGATTAGGTTGTGAATTTTTTCTTTATATATCAAGAATCGTTAAGCCAAAATATGTGTATCACAACATATAAAAAATTTATTGATGCATTTGTGTAGGAGGATGAACCAACACATGTGCAAAACCTCAGTATGACTAGGAAAGAAAGACAGGAAGTGCGCATAATGCTAGGAGATAATGTGTTGAGTGTTATAATGCAAATTCACAAATGTTAGGTTGAAAGATGGTGAAAAATTTAATGCAAAAAGTTACAACCTTATGTAAGTGGTGTACAAATAAACATCACTTTAATGTTTTTAAGTATTATATTCTTTTTTCTTAATGCTTGACCAAGCAAAAATGGATGTCACCTAAGTTAAATGTTCAGACTTGCAAGTATGAGGGACTAACATAAACGAAAATTCTGTGGTTGGTCTGTAGGGACCAACGAGGCATTATTAGAAAGTCTAGTGCCGGCCTACTGATTGGTGTTTAATGGGTTAATAATAGTTTTTTGTTTTTCAAAGCATTCTAATTATTGGAAAGTACTTAAAAAATACAATTAAATTGATTTTTTAAATATTTTTTATGGTGACAGATCTAACATTATTATAAATATTAATTGTAAACATTTAAATATGTTTGTGATTTTAAAGTATGTTTCATCTGAATAAACTTTTTAATGTTTGATTAAAAGTAAATGAATCAAAGTAAATTACTTTTTTTTCCTCTTTATTTTAATTTTTCATAGCATTTTTTTTTATCATGAAAATTTCTCCAGTAATCATTTTATTCTCTTTGAAAATTAGATTTTAAAAGTATTGAATATAAATTTAGATATAAAACAAAACAAAAAAAAAGATTCTTCAAAAATTTGTTCACAGTTGGAACTTTCTAAATTGATTATTTGATTCTAAATTAATGACTTGTTTCTTGGATAAGGTAATATAATGGCTGCGTAATGATGTGTGGAAAATATTATACAATTATTTAATTTATAGAAAATATGGCAAACCCAACATTGTAAAAATAACCAAAACTCCAACTAAAAAGATAACTTTTTCAAGAATTGATGGTAAATGAAGGAAAGGAAAACCGACAACTGGGTAATATTGAAAATGATTTAAGGATACTTGGAGTTAGCCAATGGAAGGCTGTTGGGTCAAAAGGAAAAGACTTTGCGAGACAGCCTTGGCCTGCAACAGGCTGTAGTGCTTAAGAAAAAGGAATATAATGGCTAGTTAAATTGAATTATTTGAACTATAATAAAATCAGAATAGGACTTAAAAAATAATGCAATTATACTGATGCATTTAAATTGCTACAATGTCAATTTTCTTTGTGTGTTACTGAATAATTATAGGCTTGCATTTTATTTTTGCCTTGTAATCACTGGATTAAATTTTCACTTTATCATGAAAATTATTTTGTGTTAGAGTATAGTAACTGTGAGAGAGAAGAGATAATTAGTGATTGTATATATTTTTAAGGGGTGTTCGAAACCTAAAAATCTTCTTAATGTGACAATTTTGAGATTTTTAAATTGTATAGATTTTAGCCTTTCTAAAAATACCTTACTTTTACATCTAGGGTATTTATTGATGCCCTTAAAACCTATTTTTATGCAAAACACATTTTATAAAAGAAAAAATGTATCAACTCGGATAAAAATTAGTAGTATGATAAAATAAGCGGTTCTCTTCAGGATAGTGTAGCCAGAATATAATATTAATGTTTTATATTTGAAAAAATATTCTGAATTTGGCCTCGGTTTAACATTAGCCGAAGATAGCCTTAAATAATCATTAAAACTAGACCACGTCCATTTAAATGGTGGAAAATGTAAACAAAGTATTTTGTTTATGCTTAAAAGTTGAATGAATGATGAAAATAAAAACATTTAATACATAATTGCTAAAAAAGTGTTTACATGGAGGTACACAAAATCACAAGGAAAGTGTAAACAACGTAATATGGTCTCGTGTACCGATGAAAATATTTGTACAGATAGAAGTATTATTATTGGGTACATATGATGCAATTTCATCGTTTAATTTGGGGAATGTATCAAAACCAGAAATTTTGAGAAAACTTAATATTGAGCCTGGTGATTACTCGGCACAGGCAATGGAGCGCTTCGACAGAGACTTTTAAAGGCTAGATACTCATATTTACAAAAAACAAAGGAAGTTAGGAAAGAGAGAGGGTGATGAGATACAAAAAAAATGTGGTTCATTTCGAGTGTGGTGAAGAATGTATCAATAAAAAAGTAATCATACGTTAAAGTTCATTTATCTCAAAATGTAATTTTTTGATGTTCTATGTATCTTTTCTGGGAAAATAAATGTTCACAGGTATGCAAGTTTTTTTATGACATATTTATAATGTTGACTACTATATACTGAAATGAGCTTTTTGTAAAAAAAGCTCAAAAATTTATTTTTTACGAATTTTTTTTATGTGTAAAAAGGGGCCAATTTCACTATGTCTGATAAAATATTTAATAAATTATTAAAAAATTCAAAATTAGCTATAAAAGCTCATTTCAGTATAATTGGAAAGGTGTACTTATATCATACGAAAAATTTCAAGCATGACATAGAACAGGATTTGAGAAAAGGTACATTGAAAACAAACAATTTAATATTGTCGGTATAGAGGTTTCCGACTTCCCTTAAGTGTTATGATACAAATTTAAATAATAATTCCACCACCTTCATGACCATTTAAAGTATAAAAAGTTATGTAACCTATATTTTTAAAAATCTATAAATATAAGTGTCATTTTAACTCATTCACCAAACAAAACACTGATATTGTGTTCTAACAAAAAGGTATGATCTTATGATACACTGTTTGTATACAGTAATAAATACTGTATATAGTGCTTGTATACAATAGTGCTTACTATATGTATGTATTATATGTAGCACATCCTGTGCAGTATACAGTAATATATCTGACAAACTGAGTATTTGACAAAAAAAGACCTTTTTTATTTAGAGAAGAATAAATTGACAAAGGTCAATTAAGAGGATGTCTGTATAAGTACCTAAGTACTTTATTAGAATGGCAAGCAAAATTATATTTTTTAACTAAATATATATAAGGAAGTTTTGCTCTAAATATATTATTTTGTTGACAATTTAAATAATTAATCATTTTGTTTATGTAAATAAAATTTTGTACCATGCAGAGTTTTTATAAAGGTATTTTTTTTTACTTAAAATATTTTTTTAACGTAATGTGTGTGTATACGCGCACATACATAAATATATGATTTTTTTTTAATTAAATATTGAGAATTTATATTAATTCGTACTGAAAATTTTCACTCGTGATTTTCAGCAAATTTTTTAATCATTTTAAAACTTATGGGGAATTTCAAATATTAGTTGTTGAATTATTTATTTAAGTTGTTTTTTTTTTTTGTTATGCATAATAGCATTGTTATATATACATGTATATGAAAATTATATTGAACCATTAATGTATGATACATTTTTTGTCGCAACTTTAAGCATTGAATTATTATTTCTTTAATTCCTTTTTGTGGATAATTATTTTTTTTGCAAAGTACTGTTTTTCTTTTTTCTTAACAGTTTTTAGTCATAGTCCATTTCTTCAGAATGCTTTTTCTCTGTATTTATATACCTATGTTTTACCTGTTATATCTTCTGACGCTTTTGAATTATTGTTGGAAAAAAGAAAACATATAAAAGAGGAGTATTGAGCAATATATGCCTTACATTTTTCAAAAGTTCATTAATCATTTTACACTGTAACTTTCTATCCTTTGTTTATTATTACTGAACAATTTTATTTTATTGAAAATTAAGTATCGTTTCCTTTGCCTTCATTAGTTTTATGACAAATGATGATTCCTTTAATTTTAACTTAATGATAATTGAGAATTCTGTTAAACATGAATCACATCAATACACATTTCCTATTGCTAATTGGATACTATTCAGCATTCCTTGAAATTCAACATTATTTGTTTTTTAATTTCTCACTAATTAGTGCATTTTTTTTTTTTAAATTGCACATCAGAAATAGAGGTGTTTTTATAAGGAAGTAAAAACTTCTCTCATATTTTAACGAGAAGGATCATATTTAGTAGAAGGATGACTGTATCTGGGAAGCGATTCGTTTTTTTACAATGCATGTTCAAAACTTAGAAAGTGATTGTTTGATTAATAAAATTTGTGTTTCTCTTTACTGTCAGAATGTTATGCAAAATATTTCCCGTTATTAGCATTATTTCACACTATAAAAGAAGAAGAGTCTGTTGTGTGTTTAAATATTTAATTTGGCCTTCTAACACTTCGTGAAAAATTTGTAAAATGAGATATTGCTTCATGTATTGTGTTTCTTCGGGCAGTGGAGATGTTTGCATAGTGTAATTCAAACAAATCATGGAAGAGTATTTCATGTGTAATTAGCTATATTGTCAAATTTAGATTTTTCTAGAAGTAGCATGATTTTTTTTTTCTTGAAATTTGCGTTATTTTCTTTTGCAGGTTGATTCAAAAATAATGTGACCAATTTCAAAGCTTCATACATTTTTATTGAATTAAGTTATTTACATGGAATTTTCAATGTGGATTCCTTTAGCATAGTACACTTTACGAGTAAACGTTTAGACCAAGCCAAATAAGCATTTTCGACCATTTGGGGGGAGATTTTTCCTTCTCTTTTTTTTTTTTTTTTTGATTACTTTTTAATGCTCTTGAAGTGTTCTTACTACTGGCGTAGCTGACTCTGAGGGTGCCCTGTATCAAAATTCCGTCGGGGCCCATTTTTAGATACGAGAACCCTGTTATTGGGACTGTAGTTTCACATGTTGTGGCCCCGTATTATTGATACGGCGGTAGCTTCACCCCTGGTTGTTACTCTACGTCTTTTTTATTGTTTTTTAAATATCATCATAAAAAATAATCGCAAAGAACACAGTTAGAGGAGAGTGATAACCATTTCTCAGGAGGAAGAAAATTTATTTTTTTATCTTTCAGATATTTTATAATTGATTTTGCAGTATAACTGTGCAGAATCTTAGTGAAAAACAAAGTTTCCTTGAGAGTACAGACGTTTACTTTCTTTGATCACGTGCTTCAAAACTTAATTCTAGTAGTATTTAGCACCAATTTTAGCCTTTGGTTCTACAAAAAAAGTGCTTTTGTTAAGCCTCGAGAGGACATTTCCATCCATACC
>BMAV01000494.1:0-21518 GCA_019973955.1 Trichonephila inaurata madagascariensis | reverse complement strand
GCCAACTCTGTTAATAACTCGCCAAGTTGGCAAGCCCGATTTCCTATATGTCGTATTGCTTCATTTCATATAATGTCGAAAAAAGGTTGCGATAATACGTAAGTACCGAATGTTTTTGGATGCAGTTGAAAGTTTAATGTTTGAACTTGGATATATTAATTATTTAAAAAAGAAAAACAATATATAGTCATACAGCATCATTAAGTACCCTGCGAAACGGGCGGATAACGGCCAGTTTATTATACAAAAATATTTAAATTGAGAAAATTTTGTGTTAAAAAATCTATTTTAACAGCAGACATGTTGAATTATAAATATTTTATTGATAATGTGCATGAAGTACATTTAAATAATTGGAAAAATTTACTCCTCTTTAATGGCACGTTACTTCATGAAATTTCAGCCCATTTTGCATCAAAAATTAGAAATCCGTCTAAGGAAAAGTTTTACAAAAGCTCATTAGTAGAACAAATGGTGACTACTAAAAATAATCTATAAAATGCTTCGATGAGCAGGGGAGGAAGGACTCAAAAAATTGCTTTTGAAAAAGCTACATGCTTAATGTAAAAAGTTTTATTTCCTTTTCTGTAAATTATTATACACTGGTGTGCAAAACTTAAGCAACAGGTGTATTTTTTTAAATCTTAACTCCACGAGAGACATTAAATTCAGAAATGAGAGACAGCAATTTGTACTTAAACGATGACGAAAGCATATAGTTGCCTACAATACAGTATGGAATCGAACAAAAAAAGGACTTTATTGAACTCGTAGTATCGTTACACATGATTTTCTGTCCAAGAACAAGTAAAAGTTTTTTAGTAAGTAAAGTAAACAAGTAAAAGTTTTTTCCCTTAGTGCAGAGGTCTCCAACTCGTGGTCCCTCATTTGAATTTGAACCAATTTAAAAAAAAAAAGCCTTGTCTGCTTTTTGTCGTAAAAATGCCATTTTTTTCTGTTATTCTTGATGTTAAAAACATTTCGCTGATGTGTTCGTTATCCATATGAGATCAAATTTTCTGGAAGTGGCTGATTTTTTCAAAAATTTCGCTGAATAATTTTAAATATAAAAAAAATCTGACTATGCATTTTATCTCAGATTTTCAGGAAAAAGGCAAACTCATCTTTCACAGGTTTGACTTTTTTTCTTTTTTTAACACTCTCTCTCTATAACAAATCTGTAAACAGTATTTCTTCCCTTTGAATCGGTTGCAGTCTTCTAAAGCAAACCTTCCTTTTTTATAAAAATTTCCTGACTACAATATTTTTTGACAGTCTTGTTACCCCTGGATCACTGAATTTATTGATGTGGCCCGCGGATCATTGTAAAATTATTAATTTGGCCCTCGAGCTTGAAGACCCCTACCATTACTGTAATGGTTGCTTAGCACCGTCTCTCCATACTCAGCACAAAATTGTCCAACAGTTCTTGAGGTAAAAGTGCCCATTTCTCAATCGGCATCTATTTCAATTGTTGGATGTTCCCTGGAGGATGAAATTGTGCCGCAAGGCGTCTCCTCAAAGTATCCCATACATGTTTTATGGGATTTAAATCAAGCCATGGCCAATTCATTTGAGATATCTTCATTTTTTTCCCAATAAATAATGAGTATCAGTAGGCCGTGCATTGCCATCCATAAAAACGAAATCTGGTTCAAAAGCACCTCGGAACAGAAGTACATGGGGAAGGATCACTTCCATACAATAGCGATCTGTTGAAAACGTTGTTGTTGCATGCAGGTCACAACAGTGCTAGACCAGGTCCATGACTTCGTACACTTTCAAAAAATCCAACCACCAGCAAGGGATCGTCTGCTAAATCCTGCTTGGGGATCCCTAGGCATTCGAGGATGTGAGCAGGCGAGGCCGACTCAGAAAACCGTGCACATTTCAAAGCTCTTGTGTGTGTGCTTCCTTCTGAAAATTTCATTGTTTTAAGATGGCCACTTCGAAAGCGGGCTAGAAGAGTTTGATCCTGTCTTTTAAAACCGTGATCCAAAGAGCCTCCAGGACAAGAATGAAGGAGGGAAGATTCGTTCTGGGTACCTTCCGTTCCAAACGAGAGTACTTAACCAATCACGCCAAAGCGATCGTCCTCGCGTGATGTTGGTACTAGTTCATATAGATATCACACCGCCACATACTCCCTCTGCCAGTGTTTCGGTGAATAGGCGATACCATATTCGTGGCGAGCATGTAAACAGTTGCATCACTTTTGGTGGGTTGCGTCATTCGTGCGAGACGGCTTTGAGAATTGCGTCATTTGTGTGAGACAACTTTGAGAAGTAACGGCTTATTTGTGTCAATGTTTGACGACTTAGTTGCTTTTGCGGTGGATAGATGGCGCCACGACTGCGGCGCGTGAAGGGTGCGGTTCCTTTGCACGGCCAGGGTCACCAATGAAGGAGGGAGGTTCGTTCTGGGTACCTTCCGTTCCGAACGCAAGTACTTAACCGATCACGCCAAAACGATCGTCTTCGCGTGATGTTGGTACTAGTTCATATAGATATCATACCGCCACAGAGAACACTGATACCACAATGATGCTCTGAGGGGACAATCCAAGCGGCCTTATTCTGATGTTTAGTTTTAGAGAAAATCTCCAAAAAGGGGGTAAGGGGTGCTGATGGCTCTGCTACCTCGCAAGCGCCAGCCTTGGCCAAAGTGTTCGCAATCTCATTTCCCTCTAGATCTACGCGAGAGGGAATCCACTGCAGAAGAATTTGATGCGATATGAGGAAAGTAGTTTTAACTTGGTGGGTGAACAGTCGAAAACGTAGAGCTTAGTAGCGAAACGTAGAGTACAGCATAATGCCGTACCAGATGACAACTCTAGGACCACCGTAATGTTACTGGGATGAAACTGTCTCCCGACCTCTCTCATTGAAATGACTCTATTGATGAGATGTCCAGTTTTTTTTTAAAGTCCATTGATGAGATGTCTAAACAGTGCCGCCGATGGCCAACTCGCAAAGGGATGGAGGGTGAATAGGCAGAGGCGGATTAAAAGGCCACCAGGGCCCCCAAGCTTGATTAATTCCTGTTATAATTTCAACGCGCATTAAAAGGGCCTTGAATCGATATTGTCCATGATTTCCACGGATTTGAGTCGTGTAGCAACTCTAGACATCTTTCTTCCGTATATCTGTATTGCAATTTGAACAAAATTTTCGCATGCGTTTTTTTTTTTTTTGCACAAATTTTATTTCGAACAAACGAATACTACTCAAGTTCGTTTTTAGTTCACAGCCGTGCTTAGTTTTACCCTCGGATACATCTTACACTGATGGGGGAAAAAAATGAGTGTTTATAAATGGCAATGTAACAGTTTGTATCATCAGTTGATTGATTGATTGAATATTAACGTCGCACTGTTTAGCTGCACGAGGGCTTTTGGCGACGGACCACGTAATTTTGAACTATGGTCAAGTGACGTGGACGACACCTGAGCTGGCACCCCCCTCTCCTAACTACCACACCACACCAACGGGAGGACGTTTCAGCTCTCAACAGATTTAACGTGCATCGCTGCCCTACACGGCGGGTCTTTAGTGGCACTGGGCTCGAACTCATGGCAAGGCAAGCCCCAGTCCGATACCTATACCACTCGGCTACCGCGGCCACATTTGTATCATCAGACTGACGTACTAGTTTGCAGTCAGGGTGTGAATTCAACTCGAGAGTGCTCCTGCAATCAAAGGAAATTGCTCGCGTCAGACTTTATCTCTAGGTGCAGGCGCAGTGTGTCTAGACCACACACTAAGGTTGTTTGCACGTACTGACATGGCCTTCATCTATTCAATATGCAGCCATCACTGCAGTGGCGTAACGTACACCACAGCAATACATTTTATTTTGAGAGTTTAAGGTCGACGAATCTTTTCACTATTTTATTTATTTTTTTGACTCTTGAGCCCATAGGCTTCAAAACTTTTACCGCTAGGGGCCTCCAACTACCTTAATCCACCTCTGCGAATAGGCCACCTTTGTGAAGGCGTCTGGCCACAGTAAATCACTACACTTGTCGCCCTGGTGCTGCACACAGTTGCTGAGTGTTAGCACTTGCTGACTGGTATCGGGCTCTTTCAGCCTGCAGGACGATATATCGATCCTCAATTGTTTTCCAATGGCGGCCTCCACCAACCTTTCTAACAGCTGTACCTTTAGTTTGGAGGGCTTTCCAAGCGCGTGAAACGACACTTTTGTTGATTCCGACTTCTTCCGCTGCACTGGTTAAACTGCGCCCGTCCACCAGCTTTCCGATCATTTTTCCAGGTGATGTCTTCGAGCCATATTTCACGAAACAACTCACTTGCACTTGCAGCAAACGTCTTTAATTGCGCCTCCGTTCTTCCTTTTATTGTAGTCTTAAGCTGCGAGTGCCGACCACTCGCGTTTACGTACATTTGCAAACGCATCACCTGACCTGTCTTTGATCACAATAACCCTTTTCCTACAATTTTATGGCTATCTGCTTAAAATTTACATTGTTGCTCAAGTTTTGCACACCAGTGTTGATTATAATATTAAAGTTGACTCTTGAATTTGAAAGATTAAACTGCATAAAATATTGATGTTTCTCATTTTTTTTTTTTAATTCCAAAAAAGGTATTTTGAACAACTTTTCATGAAGGAAATACGTTTAACTGTGCCAAAAATAAATGACATAGGACAATTATATTAAATCTTCTAAATCAGAAGTTTCTTATTTTAAATACAGTTGGACCCTGATTTATAAAGATTTCTTTTTCTCAGGTTAAAATGAAGGCAAAAAAACTCCATTTCAAGGAATAATAAGCCCCAAATTAATGAATTATTTCAGCAGCCGAGAAATTTAATTAGTTTGGATTAGAAAAAATTGGATTTCTTTTCAAATGATATATCCTTTTTGTGTGGAACAGAGTGAGTGAAGATTGTCACACTGTTCAGCTACACGAGGGCTTTTGGCGACAGACCACGCAATTTTGAACCACGGTCAAGTGATGATTAGGACACCTGAGCTGGCATCCCCTCTCCTAATTACCACACCAACGGGAGGACGTTTGAGCTCTCGACAGTTTTTACATGCATCGTTCCCCTACACGACGGGTCTTAAGTGGTACTGGGCTCGAACTCATGACGAGGCCAGCACAATCTGTTACCCTGACCAGTTGGCTACCGCAGCCTTTGTGTGGAACAGAAAGACCTTTCTTGTAAGCAACAAATATTGATGCAAAAGGGTGCAACCAGTTACCGTACTTTACATGTGCAGATGAGTCATGTGTAATCTATCTTCATTTAATTTCAGTAGTGGATATTTTGAGTTTTTAGCCTTTGCTCTTTTTCTTGAGAGAAGTGATTTATGCAAAAATTTTGTGAAGCAAGGCAGATTATCGGCAATTTGTTGATGTTTGGGAACCAATAGCAATTCTGATGCAGAAATTGATAATGAAACTCATATTCAAACTGTTATATATCTAATGTTTTACATTGTTTGTGCAAACTGAAAACAGCACAATGAACGGGATGTAAATGACGCAGTATTTTTTTTCTAAGCATAAAGTGGGCAAAAGAACTCTTTCGAATCGGGAATTAAAATTGTCAAACATGTATTAGTCAGTATTTTAAATTTCCTATCACACACACACACAACTGGTGTATAATAATTCACTAATATTATTATAAGCTGCTGAATAAAAGGTGTACTTTCTAGTTGGATGTTTTTTTTATGTATTTGCTTATTATGCAGTTTCCAAAAAATAAGAGCAAAAAAAAAAATATATATATATTTTCTTGGACTTTGATATTATGAATAACTCTAAATTAATGAATAAAATGTTCGGTCCTGATGAATTCATTAAGTTGGAGTCCTACTGTATATTAAAATCTATAATGAAGTTGCAGAAATCGAGATATGGCAGAGTTTCAACTTTAGATTTAAAATCTTACTTAGCCCTGAAATAAGTTTGCTTTAAAATTCTAAATAATCCAATTTAAAAATTGATCAAACTGTACAGTAGAGCAAATTCTACACAGATTTGTAATTAAAAAAAAATTATCTAGAAAATTTTATTCTGATATCAATACCAATGTTTGGAGTGATAAAGATCTTAAAATTCCAAACTGACTGATTAAAAAATACTACATAGCTGTGTTTATCTTATTAGTAAAAAGAACAAAAAGACTTGAGAGAATGAATATTTATCAAGTTTAAAATTTTGTTTACCTAGTATGTTCAAGTCCTTAAATCATGTTTAATATATGGAGAGAGAGAGAAGTTATCAATAAACACAATACATAATTTTCCCAACTACTTTATTATTAGAATGTGTATACATGGAATGTGGACAAAATAATTTAAAAGCACAATTTCAATATTTTATACATACACAGCAAACTTAAATACTCTGAAAAGCAAAAACAATATAACAGGAACTACTAAAATTTCGCCTTTTTAATGTATTATACACAAATATACAATATATATAATTATTAAAACACAAATGTTGTTCAGGGTTTCATAATAAACAATTAAAGAAATAAACTGTACGTTTTCATTCATGTAAGTTCAAAATGCCAGGAAAAAAATAACTGCAAGAGTAAGGTTAAAGCAAATCATAATTTTTTTTTGTTACAAAAGATCTATATTTCTGCATATACAGTGTATAATTTAATCTTAGTAACAAATGTGCTTAGTGATGTAGTTTGAAATGTAAAACAGAAATTATAAAAATTCATAACATTCACAACATCATTTCAACAGGATAATAGGAAAAATCACATGCGTAGCAATATTACTCGAGAACAAAAGTTTATTACATGAATAAATGCATGCACTCATAATGTTACTAGTAAATGTTGTAAAATTCTTCCATCGAATGTAACTTAATAAGATTAGTAAACAGAAAAAAACACTTTGGTTTTATTATTTTTTAAAATTTCTTTGAGTATATTGTTTTTTTCCAACAATTATAATTGTACCAATATGGATAAATATGAAGTCTAACATAAAATGCCAAAACTCATGCAGAAGATTGTTAATTTTAAATGTGCAATAATGAGTATTGCTTGTAATGTAATACATTAGATATAAAAACTTATACAAGTGCTTTGGTTATTTAAATAAACTTCAAACTGGTATAATTTCGACATTAGTAAATAAAGAAACAAAAATAAAGACTAAAAGAAAATGCATTTTTTGTTGTTTTGGCATTTTACTGACTTGTTCAAGGGAAAGACTTTTTCAGAAAACACGTCAATAAGCCAAATATAAAACATCTTGACCACCAACTTTATTGCACGGAGTTATCTGGTGGTGGTTGACTAGGTCCCTGAAAATAAAATGAGAAAAGTCCTTTTCAATTTGACAATATTTAATGTAGGAAAAAAAGATATATTTTAAAAGACATTAAAATTTATTGAGAACAGTAGAGATAATTAATGGGAACACAAACTACATAAAAAAATATATATAAATATTTACATTCTGGACCAAAAGATGGAATCTGTTCAGAAGAAATTTTAACACTCAAAGAAACACGTTTTTTCAAAAATTGAACATGAACATTTATTTTTCTTCAATGAAAAAGGGAATATTTCCAAAAGCTGCCGTAACAATCCTTATTCAGAATATTTTTTTCACACTGATAAATGAATAATATAGCCTTGAATTTTATTTTGAAGGTAATTTGAATACAAGTTGATAGTTAAACTTGGATATACCTAGTCAACTCACACTGGTTTTTACTAATTAAAAACAACTATGGAAAGAAAAAAGTATTCATATTCATTTTTTTCTTGTCAGATTTTCAGTTCACAAGAAAAGCTTAACTGAATAATAAATGGTATAATAAAAGCAAAAAAAGCCAAATTTATGAATTTTAAGTTTCTATGGAAGCTTTAGAGGAACCTTTATACTTATGGAAAACATAAGTTTGTTTACATCAGCTAGTAATTACAACATTTATTGCTAAACTATAAATATTATTCCTAAAATATAGCAATAATGAAAAAAAAAACCCTATCTTTTTTCTAATTTAAAATAAATTTTCAAAATTACATCAAGTGAAAATGGGGCTAGTGGATTCTTCTTTGAATGGGATAGTTCCTACTCTATATTTGCAAAAAATACATGAAGTTCATACCCCTACAAAAGTCATTTAGAGACACAATGTGAAATATTACCAGACAAATGCCCTTTTAAGTATAAATTTATGTTTTAGAAATTTTTCTCTTCTCAAATATGGCAATTAAACTTGGCAACATTTTTGCTAAGAATTTTGTTGGCAGTAAAACTGACAAATTTTGATAAAAGTGGCTTGCATGTGATAAAAGTAAATGATAACACAATAATATATATAATTTGGACATGTAGATAAATCTCACATTTTTTTTTTAAACTACAAAGTTTCTATTAAATTTATGTATCAAATTTGGATAGTGTTATTATTAATTAAAGATAAAAAAAAAGCTACATGAATTTCAAAAGTAAAGACTTACAGCTGGATTTATTTGTTACAACTGAAAAACATTATAAATTAGTTTAATATTTATACAAAACAATCAAGTTAAGTTATTTATTAAAATTAGAAACATTAAAATGACTATTATCTAAATTAAAAATTTAGATTAATCATAACCACATGTAAGTTGTCAGTTCAATATTTAAAGCAGGGATCTCCAATCTAAATACAACAGAAAATCACTCACGGAGCCATGTCACTAGACCGAAATTCAAGATTTGTTGTCAATATTCCTTGTGAAGCTTCAATTACTTCAAACTAATTGCAGTTTTAAGCATTCCAAGTAAATTATTAAGAAAGGCACTTGGGAGGCAGAATACCTGGTTTTAGAAGGCATCCATGTTGAAATTGATGGCTTTAAAAGGCGAACAATATGAATTTGAAAGTTCAGGGGCAGTGTCCCATGAAACCTTTTTAGAGTTAACTCTAAAAATATTAATACAGAAGACTCAGAAAAGAATTAATAAAAGTAATATCAATTCATTTTTCCTTTTATCTCCAAACTCTAAAAAGTAACAATACAAAAAAAATACTGTTATTCTTTAAAAACTCATTAAAAATCCTTACTTGGTTGTTGGATGGCTTTTCATCCCCCCTTAATGCAAGAGATGCTGGTCTCATGAAGAAGAGTATTAAGGCCAGAAGCATCCAGCCCATACACATCATCATGATGGTTCCATCAGAACCTCCATTCTGTGAGACACCTGGTCCAGGAGCTAAATAAAATAATTTTTTTTAAAAAATGAAAAAAATATATTTATAATATTAAATTGAAAAGCATTTCATTATTTTAAATTTGTATGGAAAAAAAATGTAGCCTCAATACATAATTATGAAATGTTTTGACAATTAAAAAAAAATACAGAACCCAATTGGGGGGGGACTAAGCTTTTTAACTTAATTCTAATAAAACTTTGGGAGGGAAATATATTCCAGATTTTGAAAGTAAAGAGGAGAAACCGTTAAAATTGTTTAATAACAGATAATGGAAGTAACTGATGCAAAATTAAAAACTCATGATTAAGAAACAATTTATTTTTGCAAAGAAAACATTAATAGTTTTATGTGGCAAACTAGCAAGTGAAAAAAACAAAAACCGACAGAATTTCACAATTTCCAAAACAAAATCATGTTACCATCAACAAAACATAAAAACTTAGCCTATTCGTCTTTTAAAATAACCATTTATAGACTATATATTCTCAGCTCGTACAATATCATTTTCTGGATGTACTTTACACATCCAAGAGTCTACATGCCTAGAAATATATATTTACCGCCTTAATGAATAGAATGTCACCAACATAAAAATTACCCCGTACTATCCCCCTTATATCTCAGTTATAAGGACTTCAAATATTTTTTGCAGAATTTTTTTCCAAAAACTAAGTTTTATTTATTGGATTAATTTCTAATGATTTAATAAAAACATTTTGGACTTTTAAATAGTCTGTATCAGGAATACATGAAACTATATATCTTCCTTAAGAAATTTGATACACCTGAATAGTTTTTAGAAAAAGGCACTAGTTCAATTCAAGCCAATTCCTTCAAATAACAGACAGTTTTTCATCAGTTACTCTTTTCAAGTGAAATTTTGACTTTATTCCTAATCTCAGAATTCCCAAAGATCTCCAAAATGAAATAAAGGAGGTGGGTAAAGATTGGCCTTTTTTCACCCATCATAGTTAGGAAAATTCGAAGTATTTATTGGAGTTATATTATTATATTTATGTGAACTTTAGGTATTGATCTTTACTTTTATTCTAAAATAGTAAGAAAAAAAAATAGGAAGTCACATAAAAAAGTCATCAAACGGCAAATTCGTTGAATTTTATTATTTTAAGCGCTTTTTCTAACTTTCATTTAAATAAAAAAACTGTTAAGGGCTTTAAGCACCACTATATTTTTGGTCTCTCAAATACTACAATAATAAGGCTTTTAAACTATCATTTATTTGTTTTGGTGCATCGAGCGTATTGATGTGATATGAAACAAAATAGCTTGTCCGCAAATCGGTCAGATTTTTTGGAGCTTTTAGAAAAAATGGACCTAGTACCTAAAATGCCTGCATTCCTGGACAAACAAGCACAGTTGTCTATAGTAGATGCTAATGAGACACATTTGGTGATATCAATTTGTTGGGTAGTTGAAGAAATAAACATCCAGCATAAGAAGTGGAGAGTTTTAAACACAATATTATCCCAAATACCATACATTGGAGATTATGTTAAAATCATCTATTCAATTCTTAATACTTTTCCCCCAAAAAGATTTAACAATATTGAGGACAACAATGTAATTATCCAATGAATGCTATATTTAGTTAGGAAGCCTAATTACTTACAACAAACAGTTGAAGAAAATGGCTGGGCACAAAAAAGGGTGATATGGATTTTATTAAGTGACTTTGATCTGCCAGATTTTCCACAATTAACATGGAAGGAGCTACAATATTTAACTCTTGGGATATATTTTAAGCAAAGCCGATCACCACTCACGAACACCTTAATCAATCGGGGCTGTACTCTCTTTACAAAAATCGAGAAGATTCCTCAGTTGTTTGACTCCAGTTGAGATAAGGACACACAAGTTCAAAAGTACATATAATATGAATAAGAGCAGGTATAGGTCATAATCCAAACATTGAATTGTATTGGCAGTGCAAAGTTGGTGCTAGAGTTGTTGACTGCTGTGCACATGTTGCATCTGTACTTTGGTACTTGGGATACTGGCACCATAATCGCACTCAAACAAAAACACCAAGTCTTGGATATGCTGATACACTTCAAGATGCTGCTAATGGATGGTCCAGTGGCAATTCAGCCAGTGAAGGCCAGAAGGAAATATAGTCAAAGACATTTGTTGCAAATAGTTTTAACATGTTATTTTTTTCCTGTTTTCTCTATTTAATAAAAGATATTTTTGAAAAAACCCTAACATTTTCATTTTGACTGAGTACCAGTGTTAAAAAAAATATATATATATGAATTTGCCAATGCACAAAAAAAGGCCTGATTTTTACCCACCTCCTATTTTCCATTCAACAGTTGATTGATACAGATACTTTTGGCACCGATGAAATTTGTCCCATTATCAATCATAACTAATAAAACCTATCTTGGATACAAATAATTAAAGCCAGTAGTGAATACATAAAAACTGGAAAACAATTGCCAAAAGTAGATGCCTGGAGAAAACTTCTGGAGAAGGCCAGGACTCACCCAGGGCTGTCGAGCCATTGAAAAAGAAGTGAACACATAGCTGTTAAATCACTTACTACCTCAATATGAAAAACTTTAGTAATAAGATAGATATAAATAAAACAATATAACCCAGTTATTATAGAGCTGTGCCTTTAATTTCACTATAAATAGATCCCTAAAGTCAATATCACAACTAAAGAATAGTCTTTCGGAAGTAACTCTTTTTAGGAATAAATTTGCAATTTATTAAATCTATGGCACACAAGACAATTGAGCAATTTTTCAAATAAGACTTGTCTTTAACAATCGCATAATTTTATTTGAAAATGTTTGTCAATAAATTTAGTCAGGCATGAAGATGCATAACATAAAACTGATTAATCACATTGTATTAATTTATGCTTACAAGGCATAATTATCAGTTCACTTAAACTTGCTTTTGTTATAACTAGAGGTTTTTCCACATGAATAGGAATGATGACCTATACCACCACAAGGAAGCACAAGCCAATTCTTCGGAGTTCCTAACCTCTAGATGCTAACTCATAAAGATTCAATTTTGATGGAACATGAGACCACTGTTCATATGGAATAATGTCTAAAATCTCAGAAATTCGGTTTGAAACAGCTTTCATTTACTTTGGGCGAGAAACTAACAATGATTACATTAGAGATGAATCTTCTCAAGCTTGAAAGGAAATGAGCTACACTCTAATACCTTAAAAACAGTAAAAATTCTAGAGAGTATAACAGCAACAAAGAGTCCAAGTTGGCAAATGGAAATTTGCTCAACAGGAACAACTTTATGTTTTTAGAAACCAAAATGTTAACTAGAGAATCAATTGAGGTTGGGAATTATATTTAGATATTCAGCCTTATTTTAAAATATTTTCAAACTCTTCAATTTCTGAATCTTGAGTAACACAATATTATACTGATTAAAAACTTTAAAGACATGATTAAGTCTTTCATTAAAAGTAATTCAGATTTACTTAAATGTTCAAAGCCAATTTAGATCGACAGAAATAAGAAAACAATTATTAAGAATCAGAAGAAAAGCACAATATATAGATAAGACACAAATAAAAAGAATAGTTAGAAGTAATAAAACTTGATCTAAAGAAGGAAAAAGGAATCAACAGAAAAAAAAGTCTACTTTTTTAATCAAAATATTCTTATTTTATAATATTTTAGAAAAAGTGTATAAATTATTTAATTGAATATCTTCCCTTACTCTACTAGCAGATTGGATATTAAACTTAATTATTTTTTCTAGTATGATTACATTTAATCTTTTGTTTAAAAATAACTAAAACATAGAACCAGAAAAAATAAAGAGCAAAACTTTGTAATTAATACAGTAAAGTATTCATAGAGGTTTCGTAAACTATATTTCATTCAATGACTTAAAATTCAAAGATGTTTCTTGAGGAAGGAGGGCATTTTATAAAATGTTTTTAAAAATGACTTAATACAATTTTAAGTTAACATGTTATTTTTCACAAGGTAATTTCATGCATTATCAAATATCACAATTTTAGAGCTTTCATTTTCCTTCATTAGAAATTATAATTACTAAATAAATATAATTAATGTCATTCCATAAATTTTAGTTAACATTAATGTTCAAATTTATAGATAGTTGAATTTTATCAACATATCATGTTTTACACAATATAATCTTCCATCTTCTTACTCCTTATAGCAAAATTTTCTTATTCTACAATTTTATTGTTAATTGCACTTTTATAATAAAATATACATTTATCTTACTATATGTTCTTCAGTTTATTAAAGTAAAAACTGAAATGGACTTTCTAAAAAGTTTTTTTAGACAAATATGATCATATTTGTCTATAAAGATATATGAAATAATATGCAGAAATTAATGAAATTGATTCAAAAAAGATTACAAAGTTAGAATCACAATTTTCACTAATAAAAGAAGAGAAGAAAGAAATCATTCAAAAATATCTTCATTCCCCAATCTACAGAGAAGAGCTTTAATAAAATTTAAATAAAATGATAAAAAAATAATTTACTTGAAAAAATTTTTAAGATATTATTCTGAAAATCTGTAACTTGATTTTCTTTTTCTTTTTTAATTTAAATACATCTACTTTATCAAATTAAAAGGGAAAAAATATTAAACACATTTTAAAATTTTTATAAAATTAAAAATTGTTAAAAGAAAGAGGTTTATGCTAAAAATAGTACATAAAAATAATGTTCAACTCAATACATACATTAAAATATTTCTTTTAAAACTCTATGATTTTTAAAAATTTTCTTCACTTATTTTAAGTTAGTCCTGAAACTCATTTGGATGGCAGATAACATTAGATTCTTTGTTACCAAAATGCAAAATATTTTGTTAAATTAGTAATTATCTAATTTTACATTCATTTTTTTATCTTTAATTTCGTAGCAAAAATTTCTTCTTTTCTTTTAAGCTTTTCTGAAAAGATTACAATGCTTAAGTTGAAAAAGGCTTTACATGTTTTGAAAAAAATTTATATAGCACTTTAACCATAAGTATGTACAATAAAGGAAGAAAAATGATTAAAATATTCCATGATACAATGCTTTTAATTTCTCAATGATTTAAGTATACAATAATGTACCCAATTCTCATTTACAGTAAAATTAAATTTTATAATTTTAATAAAAAGTAATATGCTTCAATCAAAAACATTTATTCAGTTCAATAATCAGGTTTTTTTTTATTTATTTAAAATTTGAATACTTAAGGAAACTTACGAGTTGTGAAACACTCTTCAGGTGTGCAATAGCCTTGAGAATTCCGTAACTGAAATTTTAAAAATAGTTTAATAAAACTAGGATTTATGAAAATTAGAAGAAAAATAAAACCATGCACTTATCGTACCAAAGATATCAGTCTTCGCATTGCTCCCTCATGAGAGAAAACGCATTCACAGGGATCAAAGTCATCAGCCATAGTGAATCTAAAAGTGAATAGACATTTTTATAAGTTTCTCTTTTATTAATGATACAAATTGTTAAATTTTAAAAATTATACAGCAAATATATTTAAGTCATTTTTAAAATTAATCTATACATGAAATATATATTTCTACTAAAATTTTTGATTAAAGTGTAGTATATGGGAGCCATTTGGGACAGTCCTTTTTTTGGCGACTAAAAGCAGTCGCCAAGGTACTTTTTTCAGATTTATTTATTTATTTTAGAATGAATTCGATATCTCACCATGGCATTTAGATAAAAATCGCCAAATACAAAGAAAAATCGCTAAATCTGATGTGGCCCCCCTATACTACACTTGAGCCAAATTTTTTATCAGTTAATACTTACACTTTCTTGCAAAAGTAATGATGATTTAAAATTTTTAATGTTAATTTAATGTTTTATACCTTGTCACTTGAAGTTTTAGAATTAAAAAGTCTATCACCATCAGCCCTTGTTTTGCTTTCATTACAAAATTAATAAATAAATACATTTGTGAATGTTTTGTTCAATATATGTCAAATTAACTGAATAAAAAATATAAAAGAAATAATAGATTGCTACAATCCACTTTAAAATAAAGCAATTTTTATTTTTTACAAAAATTATTCAATTTTTAAAATATTATAAAAAGGCTCTCTCCCAGTATTTAACTACATTAAAATTCATTATCCAAATGGATGGTAAAAAATTAATGTAGCTACAGCATGATATTTGTTTAATGCTTTTTCATCGCCATTCTCCCATTACATTGACACATTATGCTAATTCTTTAATTTTTATCACTTAAAAAAGGTCTAAAGTAAAAAAAAAAAATCTTCAGGCTCTTCTACTAAAAATTCTGTTATATTGTCTTTTGTTCCTTGATGTATTAATTGGTATGAAAGGTGTAACTAATATACCATAGGGGACCTTTAACAAATTGCTAAAAAATTTTTATCTGCGATTGAAAATTTTCCCATAACTTATGATATTTGGCAATTAAACTAAACTCAATGGCACATCTGCCCATGATGGCCAAGGCCAACTGTGCCCATCTCAGTTTTCATGATCTAGGGTTTTGAGGTGCACGGACAGATGTTCCGGTCAGGTGGTCTGATGCAAAACCCCCAGTTTTTAGTTCTCAAGAAAGCTTGGCACTCATTTATCAAACCATTGAAGAGATGAAAGGCTGAGTCAACCTTCCCTGCCTGGGGTTTGATCTCCAGACCAGTGGTGTGGAAGCAAAATATGCTACCACTCAGCCACTGGTCGTCATTTGACAATTAATCTCAAGTAATAAATAGCTCTGGTTTGGGAATAATACACAAGTACCTATAAATTTATATTTTGCGTAAAACTGTTTTATCACAAAACAGGTACAATGTCAGCAACACACTGGTAAAAAAAAAAAAAAATTTATATTTATTTTTCTCAATTACAACAGCTACTTGAATGTACTACTGAAAGATGAAACTAACTTTAAAGTCTCCACTATAGATCTTGTACTATTGATACAACTTCAAGATCTTTAACACAGAATACAATTATTTTGGAATTTATTTATCAGCTTTTATGAACAAAAATTTTAAAATTACAATATATATATTTATAAAAAAAAAAATCAGAGTTAATGATTGAAGAGAACTATAGGAATTTAATGGAGAATTATAATATAAATATCTTCTTTTTAACAATTATAAGTATTCTTTTTACAATTATTTTTAACAATTATTGCTCATTCACGAAAAACTATTTCTACACAAAAATAATTCTATAACAAGTTTTTTAATTTTATCTAAAAATAAAAGATAAAAACAGAAATATTATTTAAAACTACAAATGAATGGATATTTACTTATCACCTTAGAAAGAATATATTTTCTAAGTGATAAAATAATGCAAATTCTATTTGCAAATATATATTTTTAGTAATCAAAAAGTGGAATAACTGTCAAACAATGACTGTCAGCAATTTTATAATTCACATAAAATCTAATTTTTTTTTAAATTACAAGTTTTAATATTTTTGTTAGAATAAAGTAGAGGTTTCAGAATAATTTAAATCCAGAGGAAATTTTAAAATATTAATGAATCTCTTTGTCAGTGACAAAATGTGACTAGAAATAATCAATGAGTAGATAAAAGAATATTACAAAGGAAAATATATACAAAATTATCACTGACGTCAAGAAAACAAAAATATGCAAGAACTTGGATAAATTATAAACAGAAATATCCGAGTTATAAGAATACATCATTAAAAAAATGAAGCTTGTGTCTTGCAAAAATGAAAGGCATTTAAGAACCAAATCTAAAAATATTTTACATCTGATTAAATTTTTTTTAATAATTATTTTTGTTTCACTGCCTTGTATATGTTTTAAACAGGCTTTCAATTAGAAAGAAATAGTACTTAATTGAAATCAGATTTTCAATAATTTATTAGAAATTCAAAAAGACTTATCTTGCACCTTTAATAAATCAAATAAATAAGTAAATAAAAAATGTCATTCTCAATTTTATCTCCAAGGTAAATAAAGCAAAATCTAGGCAGACAATGAAATAAAATATTTATTGATGTTGGTTATCAGTAAGTGTGAATAAACATATTACTAAAAATATAACTCGAGCAAATTTGCCTTTGAAAGATACGAAAAGAAAAAAAATGACAAATTATTCCAAAAAATAAATAAGAAAAAGATATATACAAATCTAATAATTACATAAGTGTAGTAATCATACAAGCCATTGTCACTTGTTTCTAGTAGCATACATTTGCAAGTTAATGAAAAGTTTCTAAACATTTTTAAATTACAAAAGATTAGATTGCATTTTTAATCAATTAGGTATTGTACACACCCCTTATATTTTTATTTCCTCATTTTAAAATTAAATATCATTATTTCAGAATCTATCAAAAATAAAAATTATAAAAACTGATTTGCATCTAATTAAAGCTCCTAGAATAATGCATAATGATACATCTACTTATTTGTCTTAAATCAAGTATTTCATTAAATCTATACTCTTCATATTTATGAAAGCACATAAAACAAATAAAAACAGTGTAATTATAGTTCTTTGGACTAAAGATA
This sequence comes from Trichonephila inaurata madagascariensis, assembly GCA_019973955.1. Lineage (NCBI taxonomy): Eukaryota > Metazoa > Arthropoda > Arachnida > Araneae > Nephilidae > Trichonephila > Trichonephila inaurata. The sequence goes on along the minus strand of BMAV01000494.1, from coordinate 3,749 downwards.
TAAAAATTTTTTTTTTGATTTATATGCAAGAAATTATTACATCCAAGATAATGGAACAAGTATTATTTGACTCTGATGAAAATAGCTTCTTTAACTTAAATAAATGCAGATATTAATATACATCTATAAAATTATTTAAAAGTGAAGTACATACAAATCAACCTTACTTTACTAAATGATAAACTAATTGGTTTATTTCATATGAATATTGTTCAATATAACAAAAAAGCAAATAAAAATTGCATTTTTCAATAATTATTTGATTTAAACCAAGGAACAATCAAAAATATTAAATTTTCAGTTGTTTCTAGCAAACTGATGGTTAATTTTTTTTTTTTTTTTTATTTTTGTTAAAAAGGATTTCGATGTTAACAATGCAACACACTATGATTACTTTAAAGTTTTATACATTCAATTTCATACCTTCATTCTACTATAAAATAAAATTTTTGAGTAGGAGATAAAATTATAAAATTAAAGAGAAAAATTGTAATAAAAATAAATGCTTCATCTAAGATGTGTTTCAGTTATAGAAAATTAAAGTTTAAAATTTTATAATTTGGATTGAAATTCGCAGTCGAATATAACTTTAAAAAAGTAATAAAATTTATAAGTAAAATAAGAACACGTATCACAGAAAACTTTCCTCTCCAAAGAGTAATTAAAATTATTGAAATTCAAATATATTAACTTAACAGACGATGAAAGATTAATCGGAAGAATTCGAGGTCATTTTAAATATATTGCTTATTCTAACACATGGTATATTTACCAAGCAGATAAGAGGTTCCGAAGAAATACAAAATTATAAGCAAAAAGTAAACATTTTGAGAGTTTAATTCTAAATAAAATAAAAAACATCTGACAATTTAATTTAATTCATTTTTATTAAATGATGTGTTACGATTGAACGTGCAGTTCAAAATGAAGTATGATATGCACTTAACCCTTTAAAAAATTTTAACTTTTAGATACCGAAACTACTTACAATGATTTCACTTCCCAGATCAAACGTCAAAAAATCGGTTTGTTTGAATACAAGTTTCTAGGGAGGAAGATAAATACTCAGCAAATTTACTCGTACATTTATCTTATGACACGTATAAATACGATTTTTTTTCCCACTATACCTTTGGCTGACTAAACAGAGCATATATAAACAAACTTCCTTCATGCGAGAGTATATTCAACTTCCTACAAACTGTATATAAAATGAAGCTTGTATTTTTGGTCAGTAGAGGTGTACATTCTTTTTACATATCTTTTTCTTTTTCACAAAGCAATTGCTTGAAAATTCGAGTTCAAGTATGAATGTAACAATCAGGACTACATTTTAAGAGTTCTTTATGCATTCGAATTTACAGTGAATAAAAGTTCTGTGCAAAAACTTTTGAACTCTAGGGTTTGGGGCAGTGCCCGCAGTCCTCATTTCGGGCCCCTGGGTGCTCAAGATCTATGGGCTCCCTTCTCACTGGCGGTTCGTAGTTTATTACTTAAAAACCAGGTTAAGTCCAGCTTTTCCTGGCCCTTTTGAGCCTTAACCGTTCCCAGGCCCCTAAGCGCCCACCCCAAGCGCCCAATGGATAAACCGGCACTGGTTTGATGTACAAATACACTGCTAAAAAAATTGGGCGCGGGGGATGGGCAAGTAAAAAAGAGAAGAATCCATTGCACGACAGCCATGTGTGGACATAAAATGGAAAATACTGGAGTAACACAGTACAGAAAAAAAGCAAAAAACAATTATATGAGAACTTCAATAATTTGAAATAGCATAAAGGCATGAAATAGCGCTTCAGGGCAACAATTTGGTTACATGTAAATGACAAAAAGAAAAAATGATATTTTAAAAATGACATAGGATGTTTAATATGGTATGTGGTCCTCCTGAACTGTTAAATCTATTGCAGATCTGTTTTTCATGAATGCGAGGAGGTTATCAGTGAGAATTTGGAGAATGTTGTTCCAATCTTGACGAAGTGCTATCTCCAAGTCTTGAGTTGTAAAAGGAGGCATTGGTCTTACAGAAACGCTTCGTGCAATCGTTTCTCAAACATGTTAGATCTGATTAAGGTCAGAGGATCACGTTGGCCACTCCATACGCTGTTTCAGCTTCAAGGAAATTCTCCAAAAGGCGAACTGTATGAGTATGTGTCTGGCATTATCCTGTATGAAAGGAAAAGAATCACTAATGGCTGCAGCTTAAGGTACGACGTGGGGTCTCTATATCACGTCTGAATACTTTTGAGCGATCAAATTGCCCTTCAGAATGATACAAAGGTCAATACATCGGCATGTGCGGATTTCGGCCCTTCCCTTCAAACCATCTCGTCTGTACTGTGATCTATCTTGAACGAATATAGGGTTATTTCGAGTGCCACTTTCTTGCCATAAAAACACGTCTGGTGCACTGGCGTAGGTTTGGATTGGGCACTGATCAATATTCACTGGGAGCCCCTTAACATTTTGAGATTTTTTGCTTATGCATTTTGGGGCCCCTGAAACGTGAGGGCCCCGTATCATTGATATGGCTGATACAGCGGTAGCTACGCCCCTGGTCTCGTGTCACACGCTAAACTGAATCGGGACTAGTTCTTAAGCAGCACTTAACCAGAATTACTTTGCATCTAATCTCGATGTTCAGCAGCCCACTTTCTTTGTGTCGCTTAGTGCCTTGCTGTCAACTAAGTACACACCATTGGCCTATGTACATACAGACCTCCCATATGAACAATGGCGCAACGTATAGTCCCGCAACCCCCGCATTGTGGGGGAGGAGGTCCCAAAGCTTGACTGACGCTAAGTACGTATTTGGGCTTGTGGCTCAAAACCGGAGTTTACAGGGGAGAGGGCTAATATTCTCCGTTACTCCACTGCACATGAAGCCCATTTCGGATTGTTTGGCTTGAGATCCTTCGTCCTGTTGCCAAAAGAAACTGCCTTTGAATCTGAGTCGTATTTACAGTTCTGTCTCGACGAGCTATTAACAGGATATATCAGTCATTATCTGTTTCGTAGGCGACTTTGTCCTGGCCGATGTCGAACATTTCCTGTTCCTCGGAATTGATTCCACGGCCTTGCAAGGACCCAACAGTGTCCTCTACAGCTCTTTGTGTTTTCTCGGATCCCAGTCTCCAGAAAATACACTAAGCCATGGATTTCAGTAGATTACCTTGTCACACTTTCCAGTCATCTTTTCTCAAAACAACAGCCAAAAGTTTGAGGCTCATCACTGTGACAACGGAAAATAATAGCGAACTTTTTTCTAGTTTTTGAAGTCATTACGCTGATTTGCATACGAAGTTTTCTTCTTGTGCTTTCTGCTATACACTTTAAACAATGGATGTTTTGTTTTACATTAGTAACCAGAAAAAGTATTTGCGTAGTTTCGTTAAATCCACGTGCACCTCTAATTATTTTAAGCAGTGTACTAACACAGGGCCGATCCTAGCAGGTGTGCAGCGCGTGCACCACACGAGGGTGATCGCATATAGTTCTATCAGTCAAGTAAAATTTTGTGCAATTTCTCAAAATAAATCTTATAATAAGTTCAATAAATATGCTGAATTTTAAATAGTTTTTGAAAAATCAAAATAAGTCTCAATTTCCCGATAGCACAGTATAGTTTAAGAAAAACAGAATATTAGTATCATTGATACAGATTCCGACGGTGAAAATGCATCTCCTGTTTTCAAGTCATCCGAAATGAGGAACATCATGAAAAAAGTATGAGCATTTACTTAGACGCA
>BMAV01000493.1:0-34234 GCA_019973955.1 Trichonephila inaurata madagascariensis | reverse complement strand
TAAAACGAGAAAAAGGGAGACCTTCATCCTCGATTCCCCCCCACCACACCACATACCCCACTTGGTATGAAACGTTCCTCCTTTGGTCATATATCTTTTTAGAGGTGTGTATGTTTAGAGGTTTGTGTGTGTCGCAGACGACCTTGAGCACGATTTCCGACTTAAGACGAAAAAGCCGAATGAGCGTTACAAACACGAGCGTGTTCACTCTCCAGCAAAAAACGCACGTAATCACTTCAATAACAGCTTCAAATATAATCATACCGAATGATGCATTTATTATGAAAAATACATTAAAAAATAAAACATTTTTTATCTAAAGTTGGTTTTCGTTCTTATAGTCAGTAGAACACTTCTATTCTGCGTACTGTCAGCCAATCTTGAATTTTCCATATATAAGTACTCACTGATAAATTTTCAGGTCGTCACCCCAAAATGTCTTGGTAGACCAGAAACTCGATCAAGTAAAGAGGACCACATCTGAGTTGGTACTTTCCTTTATATATTTCTACATTTCAAAACAGTAGAACTTTAACTCATAATGGCATTTGATGAGCATCAATCATTTAACGAACTGTAGTTTCCACATACACGACTCTTGACAAATCGTAATACATCGGCATTCGATACAAGCATAGAAATATCTTAATCAAGCCTTCCGTTACAGATGTAGTCAACATATCGTTCACGAAATATGTATTTATAAATATGATTTTAACATTATCAGGTTATTCTGCTAAAGTTGTTTTTTATTTATTTATTTTATTTTACGTTTTATCATTAGAACACTAACTTAAACCAAAAAAAAAAATCCTTGATTTGACATTTATTCTATACATTCATTACGACGCGCGTCTTCACTCCATTATCTCTTCTCATTGGTTCCCTACACATCACATTTGTTCCATTTCTATTCCAATCAACTTTATTGTCGTAAGAACGACACATAAACTCTAGAATTTAACAATGCTGCGAGGCATATAAACATGGCAAAAATCACGTGTAGCCAGTGATAAGGCGAGCGCCGCGACACCCCTTTTACCCTATTAAATCCTTTTCCAAAAGGGAGAGAGTTAGCAATCCAGGCAGTAGGATTTGGCAGTTTTACGCCTTAAAAGAACCCACTAAATTTCAAAACGAATGAGATTACGGCTTGCGAAAAGTCAAACCGTTCACGTTAAAACGAATAACGGGATAGAGTTAGGGTGGAGAGAGGGGAAAAAAAGAGAGAGAGACTTTTCTCTCTGTGTCTTCCAGATTATCCCGGGAAAAGGAAAGGGGGGTGCATAGGGTTTATTCCTGATGGTAGGCGAGGCAACGGAGTGTAAGGAACCAACGAAGCGAAGTGCTGATCGCGCCAACCTTCTCGCCACGAAGTCGCCATGCGATGTGACACTTTGCACAGCCTTCCATGAAAAGTAGATCGGTTGCTCGTTTTGGCAGGCGAGTTGGGGGGATTTAGGTGAGAATGGGAGGGGAAAAGGAGAGAAAAGTGAGGAGGGATCATCGTATAAAAGGAACAGTGTTTTCCGGGTGGGCGTTCGTGCGGAAGGCTTGCCAGACGGGAGAAGACTTGTTAATCACAACCTGCTGGCATAGACACCTTAGGTACTCTAGTTTAACCTAAAAAGTTAAGCATGGATGTCAAGGGAAGAGTTTAATTCTCAGGAGAAACAAGAATTGATTTAAATCGAGATTTTGATCGAAAATTATCAGAACTATAATTCGTTTTAATGTGTTGATTACTGCATTCATTTCTTAAGGAGAATCATTTCCGAAGTTAGGTATTACTATAAATATATGAAAAAGATAATTTTAATTGCATTTTAAGAGTATATACGGAACACTGAAAAAATATGAATAAAATTAAATAATTTGCAAAAACCATTAAGATTTATTATTTTACATTCATAGTTCTTTTTTATAAATATTAAGAACAAAAGAAACCAAAATAAGTACAAAAAATAAACTTATGTTTCTTTCAAAATATATAGTGCACGTGTAAAATATGCACTTGTAGTCAATTTATAAAAATGTATGCTTCGTAATTTAAATAAACTAGACAGTATTCTTCACTTTTACTCAAGCAATTTAAGATTTAACTAGTAGCAATACCTTAAGAGCAAATGAAAAACAACAATAAAATAAAAAGAATAACATTATAAAACTATACTTAAATTTAAAAAAAAAATGGAGCAATCGGTAAGTTTTTGAGTTACAACAGTTTAATATGCTCGCGTCAAAATGTGTTGCTTAGCAGTAAGCCAGAAAGTTGGTTTCACTGCAAGCATATTATCATTGCCAAGAAACTGGTTTCCCAGATATTTGAAAGCTTCATACATATGGCTGAAAGAAATTTAATATGTGTATCAAACGAATTTGATTTAAATTTCTTATGATGGTAAAAAGTCTTGATTTTATTTGATATCAAAGTAATATACATTCATATGACCAAATATGAAAAAAACATTGGAATATGAATGAATTTTAAAAAGCGATCTAATTTTTTCATGAGACTCAGAAAAAAATAATTACAGATTCGGATAGATCATTTACTTCGCCACGAAACGGTATAATTTATTTTACAAAATAATTATATTTTCTAATTTTTACATTTTTTTAAAATGAGTCAAAAGCGATACGTTTTTATGAGTATGATTTCTAAATCGTTCTGCATGCATTTTCTTTCACGCTAATGAAAAAAAATATTTTACACTAAAAAAGTTCATGCTTTTTTCTTTTAGAATCAGTCATTTAAAAAATTTAATGTCAAAAACTGTTGTTTTTTTTTTACGATTTTTCAAAAAATACTCAAACTTTTATCTAAATACTTAATAACTTCTTTATTTATAAAAATAATCTCACGAAACTTTTTTTCACGAGCGTAGAACGATATTATACGTAATATGTACAAGAATTGTTAAAATATCTTAAAAATTACGGGTTTTTTTTCTTTATTTATAAAAATAATCTCACGAAACTTTATTTTTTTCCATGTGTAGAATAATATTATACGTAATCCGTACAAAGATTGGTAAAATATCTTAAAAATTACGGTTTAAAAAAAAATGTGTTTTTCGTTTTTTTCCCTTTTTCTGAGAAATATGTAAGCATTATTTTTTTTAAAGTTTTTTGTTTAAAAATTACCGTTGTTTGCAATCGATATATGAAGTTTGAATGCATTAACTTAAAAATGAAGCCCAAAAATTTTTTTAACTTTAACAAATAACGCAATGCGAAATTGAAAAAAAAATCTTCCTTTATTTTAAAGGTATTTTCACTACTTTTCCCCGAAGGAACCCAAAGCGCGGTTGTTAAGCCCACTGCTTTATAAAACGGCAGTTCCCAGGATCGAAACTGAAGAGGAAGAGATATTCAATTTCGCATTGCGCTATTTGTTAAAGTTTAAAATTTTTTACTGGAATGAAAAAGGTTAAAATTAAAATAAAATATCAAAATGTTTTTATCAGATCTTTTAATGTTTTTTTCAGTACATGTATATATATATATAGGCTCTCTCCCATACTGTTTTTTTTATCTTACATATATTTATATGTTTAATCAACATTAAACGTTCAGAAAAAGCAATAAATTTCAATAGCTATTCTGTAAATTTTTTTTTATTTATTACTAATAGAAATTTGATTTAAAATAAATATATATATATATGTTTTTTAAAAGGATTATTTTATTTTTCATACTAAATGAATTCTTTGTTTTAAAAGTAATGTCGTCATTATTTTGGATCAAAATTATTTTAGAAAATTTTTTTAAGTAACAAAACGATTGATTGATTTATAAAATCTGAATTAATTACTTTAGTTTTATAAGAAACTAACATTATTTAAAAAATATGAACTTTTTGTTTTCCCTTTAGCAAATCAGAATCGTTTTTTTTTATTGTTTTTCAACATTAATAATTTTTTAGCTAACGCAATATCGTTTTTTATAAGTCATGCATCGAAATTTGAAGTCATATTTTATCTGTGAGAAGGAAGGGAAGATAGAACAATAATTTTACACTAAAAAAAACCGTGTTCGGGCTATAGCGTGTGGAAAGAAACCTGCATTAAATAAAAAATAAGTGGAATGGAATAAATTTCGAAAAAGGGAAATTTTTTAACATAATTTTAGAAATCACTCACATTGGGCTCGTACTAACACACACACAAGAAACGCTGGTGTCATGAGGAAAAGAGAAAGCCCGAGCAACGCCGGGCTAAGCGGTGGAGGGGGGGGTGGAAGTCATTTTGAAAAAGAGTATTAGAAGTTCTGATTTTGTGAAGGAAAGGGAAAATTTATAAAAGTAGAGATGACCCATGCAACGCTGGGTCATGCAGCTAGTATAAATAATTAATTGAACAAAAACCCTTGCAAGATCTTTCTGATCTTAAGATTAATCAGGTGATAATGTAATTTTGGAAGCCAGAGCTTAGTTATCTTTCTTATCATTTAACTCAAGTCAGATTTATGACATCATTTTCATGTAAAATAACTACAAGATCGTTATTCAATAAAGTGAATTTAAAAAAAATGTTAAAAGTTATCGATAAATTGAATGGAAATCACGGTAAGCAGCTGATCGAGAAACGGTTTTAAAGCCAATGAATCGTTAGTTCGAGACTTTAATCTACTAAAAAATAATAGAAACGAGTAAGATAGTAAAAGGAGAACCTGGCGTTTTATCGGGTGTGGTGTGAAAGTGTGAATTTTTAAAAAAAAAATGTTAAAAGTTATCGATAAAATTTAATGAAATCACGGTAAGTAGCTGATCGAGAAACGGTTTTAAAGCCAATGAATCGTTAGGTCGAGACTTTAATCTACTAAAAAATAATAGAAACGAGTAAGATAGTAAAAGGAGAACCTGGCGTTTTATCGGAGTGTGGTGTGAAAGTAAGAATAAAATATTAATTTATAATTGAATCTAGCTCAGAGTTACAAACTGTATTATGTGGAGCTCATTATAAGTATCTAAAAAGAAATTATAATTCAAACAAATGCTAACTAACCAAGACTATTCCGCATTAAGAAAAATTAAAATATTGAACTTTATTTAAACACTTTTTGGTAATACATGAAATAGAAAGCTAACCACTACATATTATTGAGTTTTGACTTATTTATCAATTGCTTGTTACCTTATTGCATCTTATCATTACGGGTTTTTTTTTATTTACTTTACTAAAACTATTTACTTAGTAACCCAAAACCCTTATATGTACCTTATAATCTTACTGCAATTTCGGGAAATATAAAAGTACATTTTGCTTATAAGAATATATCAAGATTTCTGAAAAATATTACTTTCAAGTTTTGTACAAAACTATTCGAATATTAAAGATTATAAAAAAATCTACACAGCCCAACTTTTATACATAAAACTAAAACAAACTAAAGATTTTCCATTTTCAGAAGAAAAAAAATTGTTTCATTTCTAGAAGTAAAAGGTCAAAATGGTAACGTCAAAGACAATATAATAAGAAAGTTATTTATAATACATCGAAGTAATAAATCCTTAATAATAAATTTAAGATGTTCGTTCTAATCTAAAAACAAGATTAATATGAATAAAGGAATACTTTTAATAACTTAATTAAAGCAGATTTTATTTTATAAACAAATAAATTAAAATTGAACGGATTGGTATTAGCTCTACTTACTTTCTAACTTGTAAAATTTATCGTTTTAACTTCAAAGACAATGCAAGTCTATTTTTGAAAATAAATATCACTTTTAGAATAATCGCAAGCTTCAAATTACTTATTTATCAAAGGTAAAATGAATAATGATAATAATAATAAAAAATATTTTAAATTTTCAATTTTGTTTTGTTACCAAAAAATAGATTTATTTGTTTTCTCAACAGCGTATGGGTCGGGAGCTCAAACGTCCTCCCGTTGGTGTGGTGTGGTAGTTAGGAGAGGAGGGTGACAGCTCAGGTGTCATCCTCGATTCGTCACTTGACCATGATTGAAAATTACGAGGTCCGTCGCCGAAAGCCTCGTGTAGCTAAACAGTGCGATATTAATATTCACTCAACTGCGTATGGCTTAGCCTAGATTGGCTCTTGTGCCATAAAATGAAGTAATCAATCAATCAACAGTGAGTATGTTTTACATCTTTCCTGAAAAACATTAAGGAAGTCTTTCATCTCAATTCCTAGAGAAGTATTAGTTGTTAATATATCTTAATAGTTTTAAAATCATTTTTAGTATTATTTGGCTGAAAAACTTTTATGTTTTCTTTCTGTTCAATCGAATTGTTTGAGAGATGTGCTAAGAAAATAAAGCAAACCTAAAAGAAAAGAATTATTTCTCATACCAGTGATTGCCAAAGAGTCCCTCAGGGGCTTATGACAACCTGCAAGGGGTCCACGTCAGTGAATAAATAATTTAGGGGTCTATGAGGTGTCAATGGGGGTACACGATAGTGGCTCTCATTAAACTAGATCGTGACTTTAATTTTAAAAGAAAATATAATCAAGAGAAAACTAGATTTTACACCTATTTACAGATTTATTTACTTAATTTATTGAGGCTAATTTACAGTTATATTTTATCAAAACAAGAACCATCGTTTCATTTTTTCTTGCCAGAATTAAGCTAAAGAATTTTAATATTGGATGTCGTGAATTTTTCCAGTTTCTCATTTTGTCACAAACAATCCACCAGGAAGATGACGCTTTAACCTACGTTTAACTTTTAAATGTCCTCTATTCAGATTTTGAAATCAGGTTTGAGAATGCTTTGATTATGATAATACCAATGGAGGCAATGTATCATATGGTCACATTGAAGAAAATAACTGTCTGTCACATTTCTGAAGGAACTGATTAGAACAGGCACTAACGAAAATCTTAAAATGAAGTTTATAAGCGAATGTCAGCAATTCTGGTGTTTAAATTTGTTATAGAGAAGGGCCAGATTCATCCCTACCGTTAAAAGCATTTTTGTTTGTTGCTCCATTGTTCTATGTAACAGTTACTTTATGATTAATAAAATTTTACTTTAAAATTAATTAACACGTGTTTCTTAAATTTTAAACACTCTGACATTCTCTACAGTTAAGAAATTTAAATCTTTTAAGGTATCCGAATACGTTCGGAACGTGATTTTGCAAAAGCGAATAAATGGATAATTTTATGATATTTAGTGTCACTTAGATTAGGATACATGTACACAATTGTTTTAAGGACATTTTGACAAAAAAAATTATTTGAAAAAATATTTTGACAAAAAATTAACTTAGAATAATTTTTTTCGAAATGTTCTTCTTTTGTGAAAAATGCTTCTATTATTATAATATTTTGCCTGTATATAGCTCAGACCTCTCTACAAAGGCTCCACTAGAATTTTTGAAATATATAAGAAGTGGGTTTATCCATGTTTTACGGAAACAGAGGAGAGCAATTTTAAGAAAAAAACGCAGATAATTATTTCAAATAGTTGTAACTCTGAAAATAATGTGAATTTTTCAAAAATCATAGTTGAGCTTCTGTAAAGAGGTCTGAGCTATTTACAGGCAAAATATTATTATAATAGAAGCATTTTTCACAAAAGGAGAACATTTTGAAAAAAGATTATTCTAAGTTAAATTTTTGCCAAAATATTGTATTTAAATAATTTTATTTCATCAAAATGTCCTTAAAATAATTGCATACATGTATTCTAATCTAAGTGACACTAAATATCATGAAAATTATCCATTATACGCTTTTTTAAAATCACGGTTCCGAACGTAGTCGGATACCTTAAAGTAAGTAACTGTATAACAGCTGTCAAAAAGGTAATTAAGTTGATAAAAGTACAAAAAATTAATATGAGGTAATCAGGGGTCTACCTAAAGGCGAAAAGCATGACAAGGAGTCAATGAGACAAAAAAAAGTTTGGGAATCTCTGCTCTATACGATGATAAGCAGAAAAAAACAACACAAAACAAGCATTCTGTAAGATTTGAAATTCATGTAATAATTACAGCATCCTTCAAAATATATTCAGATTTCATTTTTATTCCCTTTTATTTGCTTCCTTTTATTCCTCATTTATATCTAAAAGTCATCTAAAAATTTATTTCTACTGCATACACATCTCAATGAAAGAAAACTCAACTGCTTCATGATTCACAGCCATCGTCTTCTATCTAATGCCGGGAATATTCAAGAATATCGCAACCTGGCGAGCGCGAGGAGACAGCGATAAATAATAACCTGCCACATTTGATTATCTACGCGGCGGAAGCAGAGCAAAAAATTATAAAAACTCAAAGCCTCCCCAGTTGACAGCTTATTTCTCTTAATGCATAAAATATCGAAAATCCGCACCAGATAAGCAGTGGGGTAGGGACAAGGGCCCGGTGTAGACATATTGCGCAAGCCCCTCGCTTGCGACCCCCATTTTTGCATCAGGAACCGTCCCCTTCACCACAAGGGGCGTGTGGAAAAGATCAAATCGCAAGGGCTTCCTGCGAAATATTTATTGGCCATACCATGTGAAAACTATGTGCATACAGTGCAGCACGTGGTGCGATGAACGCTGCTCTGATTTTGTCAGATATTTTAGATGGACAACACGTGTGGGAATGGGAAATTGATTTACATTATTTTTTATTAATCAGTTCCCCATTTGGTAGAGTTGTGGTGTTGAATTTATGTAGGGTTTCACTGATATTTTTTAATGAGAGGAAGTGCATAAAATTGCAGTTGGAAAAAAGAGTTTTGATTACGTGAACCATGAAACATGCGAAGTATTTTTCATATTTTGATAAGCATTTTTTATTTATAAATTAAAATTCATCATAGTTCAGTTAGGGAAACATACACACACAGATTATTGTTAAATATATATATTAAACGTACATTTTTTTACTTAAAATAAATTATTGATGATATGTTGAATATATATTTTTTATTTCTGAAGAACAATATTTACTATGAAGAGTAGCAAATAAAGTAGATTATCCCAAATAAAACTTTAAGAATGATCTGAAATGCAATAAAGAACTTAGTCAAGTACTGGATTATATAATTGTACAAAATTATATGTTTAGTATGGAATTTACAGGAAGAACCAATTCCGAAAATTCTGAATTATTTTATGTAATCTGTTTTATATTTTTATACTTTATATTTTATCAAAATATGCCACAAAGTCACAATGCTCACAGTTCATGTATATTCAATAATATACAAGCTCAAAATGTTATGAATATACTTTTAGGAAGCATTAAATTTTTAAGTGTGAGAGCCATTTGCATCATAAATAAAATTATGCGAGGAATTATATAGGTCTTAAAAATCACTGATTGCTCTTCATCAAATTATATGTTTGTTTAGCTTACTATCCCTTTCTTTTCCTATATATATATATCAAACGTTACCTTTAAAAATGATGCTTATATTATCAGCCTAAAACAAATTTACTTGCTTGTTTATTGGCTGAAAACAAGTCAAAAGTATCTAACTTTCTTTGGAAAATATATAAAACAAGTGTATATTCAAAAATTTTAAAAGATTGATAACAGTGGCGTGTAACGGAGAATATTATGCCCTGCAAAGTCAGGCTTTGGTCCCCCTAGAATCCTACCCCCTTCCCCCCGTGATGCGGGGTTGTGAGGTGTACGTTACACCACTGGTTAATTCTAATATAGTTTGAACTTAGCGTTATTCTAACTGAATCTAATCAAATCTCAATTCTATAAATCTTAAGTTAAAATATAGAATTTTTTTTTAGATATAACTTTCATTGTTAATGCATGTTTGATAACTTGTGTATTATATTTTTTGTGTAAGATATAATATCTGCATTACTTATAAATTATTTTAAATATTCGTAAAATAGCAGAATATATAATTATATTTTAACAACAATTTGAAAACTCGGCAAGCTTACAAATAAATATTATATATAATCTTCTGAATTTTTAGTTAGTAGTTCAACAACCCCTGTTTAACAACTCATATTAAAAATCCACAAAGTTTTCGATAAGTTCTAGTTATATGCATGCCAAGAGTACGTAATTGCTCGTGTTTTGCTGCATAAAACCAGAAAAATACATTTTAGATCTTAATTACAGGTTCTATTTGAATAATAATGAAATATTTAAGTGAAAGTAATGATACAAAACTTTTAGAATTCCTAAAGTTTATTATTTAGAATTCTAACTCTTTTCACTTAATATTTTTGTTCTTTTAACTTAGAAGTTTTAGTAAAACACAAAACATAACGGAATAAGTAATTTACTCAAAAATATTTGGAATCCTAAAAATAGTTTATTACTCTTTTTAAAATGTTAGTAAAGATCCCGCTTAACGCGGGGTATACACCCATCAAAGTGTATGTAATATGAAACAGCAGAACAGGTTGTCCTCTATCATGTAAATAATGGGATTAGGGAAGATAGGTTGAAAATATCAGGTATTTTACCATTAAATTTATTAATTATGTGTTTTATAACAATAAAATAAAAAATGTACTTATTACAAATATAGAAACATAATAAAATGAAATATTAGTTATTAAGCAAAAATAAATAAAATTCTAAGTAAGTATATAGTTTACATTTCAGATCATACAGTATCTTCTGTGTTTCCAATTTCTACCAGGTCACAGGCTGCATTCAATGTAATTTGCGTTTTCCTCTTTTGCGCCTGTGTTAGTTGTTGGTAAGTGATAAGGCATCCATAACTCCTCCTCGACATGCCTTTGAACTCCTGTCGTAAATTTGCTCCGCTCTTTCTGCTGCTTTATTTTCGTGTTTTTATTATCACCCATGATAAAAACTAAAATCATAATACGGTCACTATATCACCGTTATATTATATAAATTTATACTTACAATAATGTTAACAAATGTTTGAAAAGATAAAAATACGTTCATATAAAACCGCTGGAAAGAAGAAACACAGATAAACTGCTTCGGATATCGGGAAGCCTACCTCTCTGTGTATTTTCGTGGAATCCCACAATTCAAATAAAAGAGCGTTAACCGAAACAGCGCAAAGCGAAACAGCGTTAAGCGGGGTTTTACTGTACATTTAATATATGTAAGACTAAATATGTTACTATTTATTTTAGACATTATTTTTATTACTTTTAGAAAGGCTTTAATAGTAAATAGGCCAAATTGTAATTTATTGAAATATATAAAAGTATGAATCTAATTTAGAGTTTTAGTGTAACTGCAACAAATATTCACTAATTTGTTTAAATCTCCATCTGAAATCAATAAAATCTATAAATAGAGTTATTGCCATTCAGAAACGGTTATAAATCAGATTTTAAGCTAATGTTCAAGAGAAAATGATGCATAGATGCAGTCTAGGTAATAATTTTAAAATTTACTTATATTTAATGAAATTCTAAATGCATTTAAAAATAAAAAAAAATAAAAAATGAGAACTTTCAGAATATTTATAAATTGTTAAAATATGTTGTTTTAAACTCTTCACTGAATTTTGATACTTTTTGCCTTCACTCTGTTAAATTTTCTTCACAGTTCTAAGTTTATTTATTTACTTATTATTATTTTTAAATTAATTATTTCTAAAATAAAAAAAAATTCACATAATTCTTAAATTTATATAAATAAGTTCATACATAACATTCATCCAACTTTTTTTGTATTCAATAAAACTATAATTTTATGATTTATATACATGAGTGTAATCAAACATAATTATCTCACTAAAACATAATTGAAACTTTCTCCATACAATTCAAATGAATACTGCTAATATTTAAGAAAGAAACTAAAAATTAAGATATCGGAGACTCTTAAGTGATCGTCGTATTTTTCTGTTTACTGAAAGTGAAATATTTGTAAACATTTATGTGTTACTGTGAGGCTTTTTTTTTTAATTTAGTGAAATTGTTTTCTTCTGTCACGTGAGAAGCTTATGTTTATTAAGAGGACTCCGTACGCAGCACATAATTACTTTATTTATATATATTTATATGAAAATATTTGCATGCACCCTACTTAAATTATATACATTTCAGAAAGAAAGAAAAAAGTATTTATAAACAAACAATTATTTTAAATTTTAAGTTATTTAAAAATATTTCAATGTTTAAAAATGTTTACTATTTTTGTGCAAATTTTATTATTTTTAAACTATTTTTTTTCTAATATTCTTAGAAATGTTCCTCGCAATTTTGTACACGGGATTGGTATCACTAAAAAAAAACTTGTATTATAACAGCTTTATTCCTGTTGGATACTTAAAGGCTACACAGTAACCTACAAATTTTATATTTATCAATTTTTTTTATTATTATTTTACATTTTCTTGAGGCTTATGTAATTGAGAAGCTCGCCACCAAATTTCAGATCTGTTAACAAATTAGTTTTTAAGATAATTGAAGTTATCTGAACTATGGTTTTGATTTCCGTTTCCTTTTCCTTTTAAAGCATTTTTCCACTCTTAAATTGAATTAATTAAAAATATTTTTGAGCACAATCAACTCTTTTAATGTAAAACGTTTATTAATTCGAATTATCATTACTAAAATCATTCCTGCTTGATTATGTTTTGAGTTTTTGTAATCATCATAATTAATCAATTAAAATTGATTTCAAGGTCAATTTTCACTTTAAAAATAGTTTAAATAGCTTAAAAGCTTTATCCTTAATTTTTTGATGTTGAGAAAGATCCATGACCAAAACATTCCCAGATTGCTGTGAAAAAAAATATTTCAAAGAGATGGAATACTAAAGAAAATGTGAAGTATCTAAAAATCAGTCTCAGCTGATCCTGCATTTAGACTTCCGAAGACAAGTATTCTGAATTCAAGTATTGCAGACAAAACTATAGTTCCTGCATGTGCCAAATTAACTTATACTAAACATATTGTAGTACTATATTTTAGTATTTTGAAGTCGTACAACAAGAGTTAAAACTTCCTAAGCTGCCCCGATTTAAAACTGAAAAAAATTAAATTTTATGAACAAACATGGCTATTTTTAGTTTAAGTTAGCACCATTATTATTTTGTACATAAATGCTTTGCGTTTCAAAACTTTTGTGAAAATATTAGGTTAAGATTAAGTTGAATAAATTGTAGTTGTAAGAAATGCTATCAATATTATGCAAAAATATTTTTTGAATAAAAAAAAATATTTTCAGTCATATTTCATTAAAATAGTGTTTTAATGTAGAAAATACAATAGAAAATAACATATTAAAAAATTAGAGCTTTACGGGCATTATAAGTTTTTGTTTTACGTCTTTACAATTTTTAAATGCATTTTTCTCAGACTTTTAATTTTGGAGGTATAAGTGTTTTTTAGTCCCTAAGGATTTTTTTTGTTCAGTATAGAGTCTTGAAATTTTTGTACATACTCCCAAACATATGTTCTATAACAATTAGTATGGATTTAAGGCTGAGATTTCTTGTTGATTTTTTTAAAAATTCTTATTTTAAAAATTTTCGAGTTTTTTCTAGGTTTTTCTAGAAAAATAATTATTAAAAATCAACAAGGGAATATATTTTCAAATCCATACTAACTTTTGTTTGCAATAATCTAAGAAACATAAATAACTTAAAATGACTAAAAAATTTTAAAAGGTGAGCATTTTATAAAAATTTGAAAAAACCTCAGAAATTCTTAATTTTTTTAAATTGTTAAACAATGGCTGGTGAAACTGACTTTTTACTTTCAGTAACAACTTAATAATATAACCTGAATATAAAACACGAATTGTTTTTACTGTTTCAGTCTCCAAAAAAGTTTTTTGAAAAAGGGTAGTCTGTATATATAGCCTTAAAAAAATAACACAACTATATCAAGCTTTGATTTTTTAAGAAATAGCTATTCACATAAATCCTTATTCCATGCACAAAATTATCAAAAAACCAGGAAAGATTCAAAAACTTTATACTGAACATAAAAAAAAAGCCTTACCATTTTAAATACAAGATTATCGGGAAAATTAAAAGCCTGAGAAAATGTCCTTTAAAGCTTTCAAGGTCCATAAAATAATTGAAAGAGATAAAAATAGATGTTTGCGTGTTCTAGTTTATGTTTTCACTTCGACATACTATTAAAAAATACTAAATAACTGGTTAAACAAAGTTCCTAGAGCTATGAAATTTTGTATACATGTTTAGAAAAATATTTTGTACACATTTTGATACTTTCAATTTTATTTTTAGATTTCATCCTTTTTTTAAAAAAAATGCCTCTCTCATTGAAATATTTCATTCATTGTACATACCTTAAATTAAATATTTTCTGTTTTGTTTCCTTATAGGGACAAAAAAAAATTGAATTTAAAACTTAAATTGATTCTCTATAAATACTCCAAGGGTTAAAAATACACATGCCGCAAACACATACACAAATCGATTTTCATTTTCTCTTCCACCCTCAAAATGGAAAGCCGTTAAACGGAATCACAATGTTCCAGTGCGGTTTATCACCAGAGAGGACGACGCAATTATCTCATAATTTCTGGAAAAAGTGGAGATAAATTTCCACAACGACAATGTTCCCCTCCCCTCACCACTGAAAAGGCAAAAAGGAGAAAATTTTTCCTGCCTCGCATCCACCATTGTAGGAGGCGTCCAGGCATTCTGTAAACGGACCTTAAAGCTTTATGACGGTTATAGAAAAGCCCAAAAATATGCCTTAAAAGCTCCAAATATGCCGTAGTACAGGGTCAGAACGTTGACAAGAGAAATCAGCTCTATAAAAGAAATAAAAGTTTTCACTTGAGTAGAGACCGCCCTAAATGCTTAATAACGTTGCTTGAAAGGGTTTTATGGATAACGAAAAGCAGGAGGGACGAGAGGATCGTGTGATTAAAGGTTCTAATGACGACTGCAATAAACCGGGATCTTTTCTGATGAGGGTTAATTGAATTCGAACGCTGGCGCAAATTTCGCTTTCTGAACTTAAATGGCTTACCGTTTGATCCTTTTAAATGCTTGAATAATGGGCACTCTAACAGTCGTTTCAGTCCAATGATTTTAATAAGATAGTGACCAATTACAATTTCCGGTATTTTTTTTTCTGGGGTAGTCCGTTGAATTAAAAAAAATGTTTTAGAGTATGATACAAAAAAAAGGGTGCAAGGGTGCCCCTCTAGGGTGCCCTTCTCATTATAGGGGAGCTAGAGGGTTAGTTAACGGAAGAACTAGAAAGCCAGATTTTAGGTTTGACTATTAAGATCTTAAAACTTAAATCTAGCAGATTAGATAAAATATATAAGAGATAATCTACAGTGGTTAACCAAAATTATTTATTACCAATAACGTAACCGGCCCACTATAACATACCGCCTAAACTAAATTTCCCAATACTATCACAGATCCTAATATAAATAGTCACCCTCCCTTTTAATTTCGATCGACCGACCCAATCCTACAGGAAGTTGCGTATTACTGGAGTGAAGAATGCCCTTGACCCTAATGGCTCTTTGTCACGAAAACCTCTGTTGGCTGCCTTTCCAATTGAATAAAGGACTAAATAACATCCCCAATTTGTGCCATTGGACCGCGGTACCAAGTGAAATTAGTTTTCGATCGTGGCCTTGTTTACGATTCGAGCCAGTACCACTAAAGACCCACGTGTAGGCAGCGATGCACGTTAAATCTGTCGAGGAAACGTCCTCCCGGTGCGGTTGGTAGTTAGGGGGGAGGTGCCACTCAGTGGCCTCCTGACCATGGTTCAAAATTACGTGGTCCGTCCAAACCCTTTGTGGCTGAACGTCACTTAATATTCAATCAATCAATCAACCAATTTGCCATTCCGCTTACTCTAACTTCTGATATTTAAAAGTTTCCTAATTTGCATCTCTCCTTCACGCTTCACTTCTTGGGTTTGGTTGGAAAAGAGTTGCCATTAATTCTTGCCCCAAAGAACCCAAAGGACACGTTAATGAAAAGACGCGTGAGCCCGTCACAAGGGTGATGAAAAATATGAGATAGATTTAAGTGTATTTCAGGAATCGATTTCCACTGTTTAAATCCTTAAGAGGATTTAAGCACCGTTAGAAAAAATACATTGGTGGACCAAACTTAAAGATAGACTTATTTTTATTGGTGACAACCACAAAATAGTAATGAATAAATTAATAAAATTGCAGAATGTACATGGTACACCAACTAGAATTTGCTAACCTTTTTAAGAAGTGACTCAAATTTTGTACAGTCGTCACTTGGAAAGGGAAGTGCTAAAAATTCACCAATAATACGTAAATTCGACAATTTGTTATTAAAAATATTAAAAAAGTGTAAACACTTTTGCCATCTAAAATTTGTTTAAAAAGCTTACTTTTATTTTTTGTTACAGCTTTCACTTTTTCAAGTGAAGAGCAAACAATAAGTTAACGTCGAAAAATTACATCAATATGGGGATACCATGTCCAATAACGCCTCTTCATCTTGTATTTGAATGAGCAAAAAATAAAAAGCAAATATATATTATGAAATATGCTTTATTAATAAACATTTATTTATTGGAAATGCACACGACATATAAGTTATAGAGCGCATAATAATAAAAGCGCGAACCGGTAGAACAATAAAATTTCATCAAACACTATTAAAGAGATATAAACAGTTAAAAGAATGCATATTAAAAACACATCTTATAAAAGTTATAAGTTTGTGTATGCAGTCCTAAAGTATATTTATTATATATAAAGCATTTATAATAAAGTATAATGTAAACTTTGGAAAATAGGACACCAAAACATTTAATTGAAAATATAACTGACACTAAAGCACTTTCCATTTTTCCAAAATTAAGTTATTTAAAACTTTAGAGTATGGTCTTTCTAATGGTATAAGAACAAAACTCTCTGATTCTTGTTGCTGTGTGTATAAAAAAGATGTAAAAAAAATTCGTAATTGCCCATGTTTGACTAAAACTTTAGGTAATGTGGTCAAAATTGCCGGAAATATGGTCAGGACGAATTATAAAAAAGGTAAAATAAACTGTCATCTCTCCATTTATGTTTTCAAGAGGAAATACATTTTTATAATTATATATTTCATAATTTATAAGAAATAGATTTAAACATTTGTTTTTTAATAAAGGATTCAAAGATTTTATCTGTAAATTAAAAAAAATAATTAAATGATAAACATCAGATAAATTATTAAATTAACACAGATTATTGCAAACTTACAGAAAAACATTTAATGAGGACTTGCCCTTGTAAAATTCACTACACTCATCCAATGGAAGGAGTCACCCTCTAACTCGACATATTCCTCATGAGACTAGAATGAACAAAAGCCTCAACATTGCACTCCTTCCTGTCTTGGATTTTCTTCATAATTAATTCTTCATTGCACCACAAATCGGACATATGCAGGATGCATTCTGTTTGCTGTCACTTGCTGTCGATCTGCCTTTTGCCCCTACACCTTCTCTACGACCTACGAAAGAAATTCTCTTTTTCGTAAAAGCCAGATCTTCTGTCCTTGTTAGATCTCTTGCACAATATTCTTAGGAGCTGCGGATAGCCAATGGTCAGGGTATCGGATCATGGCAGGTATGTCATGAGTTCGATCCCAGTACCACTTAAGACCCGCCGTGTAGGGGAGCGATGCACATTAAATCTGTCGAGAGCTCAAACGTCCTCCCATTGGTGTTGTGTGGCAGTTAGGAGAGGAGGGTGCCAGCTCAGGTGTCCTCCTCGTCACTTGACCATTGTTCAAAATTACGAGGTCCGTAGTCAAAAACCCTCTTGTAGCTGAACAGTGCGACGTTAATATTCAGTCAATCACTTGCCATATTCTTACGACTTCCGCGATTTACCCAGGTTGTTTTCAATATTGGAATTGGACTCATCACTTCCAAAAATTATGCTGCTGACAGTGAGAATTCAGTAATGACAATAGATGAGTCATAGGTGCTGTAATTTAGTCTAAGTTATTATAAGGAAGAGATTTGTGTAAGGAAGGTGTACTCAAATGACATGTAGGATTAGAGGATGGTCCAGGAGTAGGGTTGGAAAGCATTACTTCATCAATTTTCGATACTGCCCATATTACCCTTAATTTTACTGCCCATATATATATATAATTGCTTTATTGACATTATTCAATTGTTGGCATTATTGCTATCGAAGGGAGAAACAAACACAACGAAATTAGTCGCTCCCCCCAACGGATACTACACTCAAATAAGAGTACAGACCTTTAGAGGTTTCATGTAAAATTAATTAAGTGTGCATGTTATAAATCGTAAGTAAATAACTAAAAAAAATATAACATCAACCTCAATTTGAAGTATCAAGTAGTTGTACTTACATTAAAAATGGTCCGTTTACACTTCTGTTTGAACCGTCATGATGCTTGAGCATTGTCGACGCAATACGAATGCATCAGCTAAAAACGAGGGATATGAGTATTTACGTAAATGTGCCCCTATTTGCCAAGTTTATCCTGTTTAATGTAAAATTGTTGCTTATTTTCATATAGTTTCTTAGTGTAGGTTGATATTTCGTATTCATTTTTTTAACACATTTCACAGTCAGTTCACTTCTACGTTTATTTTTGTAGAAAAAATTAAGAAAGCTTTCACATGAACATGTGGACCAAACATTGTTAAAAAAGTAATATCTAATTTATTAGCTGATAAAAGATGGTTTAGTAAATAAGTCTATTCGTTTAATATATCGATTTTTAACAAAGAGATTATTATGATTTGCATTATTTTCAGAAATTTCTATTTCTACTTCGGAAATCAATTTTTCAAGTTCATTTTTCTAAAATATGCTGCTTTGGTGTTTGATTCCCGCCATTATTAAATAACATATACGCAGCCTCAAAAATTCGGTTAACTCCGTTGTTTCCAATTCCGTTTTGTTTGGATATAAAATAAAACGAAATTCATTTCCTAAACTTTAGAGTAATTGAATCTTTCCTGAAAAGCTTGATTTATTTCCTGTGCAGTGATTAAATATACATGCACATGTGCAAGAAGCCGGAAATATATCAGTTAGCCAATGCCCACTTGAAAATATTTCTTTTGTAAATGTGATATTAAATATTTATGAGTTATTTTCTTAACATTTTTTAGTTGACTGTTCTTTCTTTTATAGCGCATAAAATAAACTCATAAATTCATTCGCGGGTCATTTCAAACACCTTCTTAGATCAGTGTCGATCTATGTTCATGGATTCGCCACGAGTGATATATATACAAATGTTTGATATGCGCGAGAATGATTTTTGTATAGTGCTGATAAATGACTGAAGCCTGTTGGATTACGCAAGTCTTGTTGGATGCCATGAAATTTGAATATAAAGGAATAAATTGACGTTTATTAAAAATTTGAATAAGTCCCAAACATCATTTCAATCAATTTACACCCAGAAGGATTATTTGAAAGCTGGATTGATTGATATTAACTCCAAACACTCAACACAAGGTGTATTGGCAATGAACCTCGTAATTTTCAACCACTGGGAATGACCACGATGACATCCTGTGATAAGCCCCCCCTTTGGTGACCGTATCTTTGATTGTCAGCGTGAGCAGGTGTAGGGTTTTTACGAAAAATAGCCCTTTTTAAATTCTTAATATGACTTTTTTTAAAGAATAGAACTTAAATGTCTAAAAATTTTTAAAAATTTTTTAAAAATAGCAAGAATTTTAAATGAAAAAAAAACACACAAAAAAAGATATTTAAAACCCGAATCCCCAAAACCTTAGACCACTTTTTTAAAAAATTTTTTTAAATCCGCCTCCCCCTCACTTTTTTAATAAATTACAAGCCCAAAATTTTCAAAAATCAGTCCTACCTTAACCCAAAACTAAGATTAGATTTCTATATGGAGAGGGGCTGGGGGGCGTAAATGGTAGAAACCTTGTATTAGGGTTTTTTTTTCCCAGGTAACCTTTTATGAGTGGCGGGCCAACCACGCTTGTTTTCTTTTTCAAAAAAATTTTTTTTCCCCAAATTGCCTCCTGCTTACTGAAAACTTCTTTTTTTTTTTAAAAGCTATTTATTTGCTTTTCTTTTTTACATTTCGCTTTTTGGGTTTTGGTTGGAAAAGGAAAATTAATCTTGGAAAAAGCCCCCAGAGGGTTATGTTAAAGAAAAGACGCGTGAGCCCGTAAAAAAATCCAAACGGGCAACGATTGTTTAAAAGGGAAACATCAATGAAATGAAGCTCGGGAAAAACCAAAGCCCCACCATGAAGGCCGGTATGATTCATAATTGCGTGATAGGGGGGGGCCCCCCCCAAAGGTTTGGTTCCCCAAAAAAATTTTTTTCCCCCCCCCCCTTTCCCTTTGGGGGCCGGTTTGGGGAAAAACCCCCAAATTTTTTTTTTTAAAATTTTTTTAAAGGGGTTTTAAAAAAATTTTTGACCCCTTTTTTTTGGGAAAAAAGGGGGGGGGGGGGGCCCCCCCCGGGGGGTTTTTAAAAAAAAAATTTTCTTTTCCCCTTTTTTATCCCTTTTGGTTTTAAAATTTTTTTTTTAAATTTTTTTGGGGGGGGAATTTTTTTGGGCCCCCTTTTTTCCCCCCAAAAAAAAAAAAACCCCCTTTTAAAACCCCCCCCTTTTTTTTTTCCCCTTTTAAAAAAACCCCCCAAAAATAAAAATTTTTTTCCAAAATTTTTTATGGGAAAATTTTTTTAAAAAAAAAAAAAAATTTTTTTTTTTTTTTTTAAAAAAAATTTTAATTTTTTTTTTTAAAAAAACCCTTTCCTTTTTTTCCCTTTTTTTTTTTAAAAACCCCCCCCTTTTTTAAAAAAAAAAAAATTTTTTTTTAAAATTTTTTTTAAAAAAATTTTGGAATTTTGGGTTTTAAAAATAACGGGGGGCCCGGGAAAAAAAAAATTTTTTAAAAAAGGCCTTAAAAAATTTTTTTTAAAAAAATTTAAAAAAATTTTAAAAAAAAATTTAAAAGGGAAATTTTTTTAAAAAAAAAAAAAAATTTGGAAAAAAGGAAAAGGGGGGGGGGGTTTTTTTTTTAAAATTTTTTTTAAAAAAAAAAATTTTTTTTTTTTAAATTTTTTTTAAAAAAAGGGGGGGAAATTTTAAAAAATTTTTCCCCCCCAAAAAATTTTTTTTTTAAAAAGGGGGTTTTTTGGCCCAAAAAAATTTTTTTTGGGGAAAAGGGGAAAAAATTTCCCCCAAATTTTTTAAAAACCAAAAATTTTTTTGGGGTTTAAATTTTTTAAAAATTTTTTTTTTTTTGAAAAATTCCCCTTTTTGGAACCCAAAAAAAAATTTTTTTTTTGGGGGGAAAAAAAAAAAAAAAAGGGGGAAAAAAAAAAATTTTTTAAAAAAGGGGGTTTTTTGGGGAAAAAAAATAAAAATTTTTTTAAAAAAGGGGGGGTTTTGGGGTTTTTAAAAATTTTTTTTTTTTTTAAAAATTTAAAATTAAAAAAAATTTTTAAAAAAAAAAGTTTTCCCCCCAAAAAAAAATTTTCAAAAAAAAAAAAAAAAAAAATTTTTTTTTTTAAAAAAAAAAAAATTTTTAAAAAAAAAGGGGGGGAAAAATTAAAAAAGGGGGGGTAAAAAAAAGGGGGCCCTTTTTTAAAAAAATTTTTAAAAAAAAAAAAAAAAAAAAACCCGGGGGGGAAAAAAAAAGGGGGGGTTTTTTTTGGGGGGGGGTTTTGGGGGTTCCTTTTTTTGGGGGGAAAAATTTTTTTGGGGCCCCAAAAAAAGGGGGGGAAATTTTAAAAGGGGGCCCCAAAGGGGTTTTTTTTTTTTTTTTCCCCCCCCCCGGGGTTTTTTTTGGGAAAATTTTTTTCCCCAAAAAAATTTTAAAAAAAAAAAATTTTTTTCCCCTTTTTAAAAACCCGGGGGGAAAGGGTTAAATTTTTTTAAAAAAAAAAAAATTTTTTTTTCCCAAAAAAAAAGCCCAAAAAAAAAACCCAAAAAAAAAAATTTTTTAAATTAAAAATTTCCCTTAAAATTTTTAAAAAAGGGGGTTTTTTTTTTAAAAAAAAAAAAACCCTTTTTTTTTTTTTCAACAAAAAAAAGATGTACTGCAGTACAAAAGGGAAAATACTTCGAACATTATATAGTTAAGAAGCAAAAAGTAAATATTGTAACAAAAAGACTATTCTTTGGGTTCCGACTTGAAACAATAACAAGAACTGGTCTGGAATAGATACACGGAGCTTAAGTCCCTCACGGAAAAAAATCGCTTTTATACATTTGTACTACCAGTTAGAATTGGCTATTAGAAGAGATAAAAGTAAAAGAAAAGCTCAGTTTCTAGCGTTATAATGTTTATATGTAATAGGAAAACATACAATAACAGGGGATAAAGAAAGTCCTATAAACACCAGAAATAATAAAATCCACATATTGAGAACAGTGATTCGATATGATTGGACTACAAATTAAAAGTCAGGCGTAGGCCTAGACAAAGAAAAGGGAAACTACTCTAACATTATATCATTAAAATCGGATTAATTCCGCAAAGTGCTTCTTCCCCCGATGAAGGAGAGAATAGTCAAAACACTCTCTCGGCACAATGGAAAGTCATCCCAGCCTAATCCGCCCATCTAGCCCTGTGAGGGGGGAGGATTGAATTTGATAGGGATTCCGTATCTCCGGGTGGCACACTCAGTGACACCTTTTGTGCGGTTGTCCACACTTCGGAGGGGGTTGCTCTAGGGGTGTAATAAGCCTTTTCCTCGCCGAATTGCCTCCAATTGAGCCCGCCTCTTCCTCGGGTTATTTCGATACCGTGTTTGTTCTTGGAAAACTGTTGTCCAAATCCTGAAAGGGGATCGTGTGTGATGAGAAATTGGGAAAAGCTACGTTGCAACTCAGTTAGGCTTAAAACCCCATCGGCGGTAGGAAAGATTACGAGATATTTCGTAGTTGATCTTACTACTCTTTGTCAATGGCGCTGTCTGACATTGGTAATGAAGGCTTTAAGTTTACCTATATTCATCTTTTTGCAGAAACGGGTGCTTTTTTCTTCACATACCTTTTCGTATTAGTATCTTACCTAAATCTAGGCTATATTAACTATTCAGCAAATATAAATTTCGAACGAAAGTTTAAGGTGTCCGACTACGTTTGAAACCGTGATTTAAAAAAGGCGCCTAAATGGGTAATTTTCATGATATTTAGTGTCACTTGGATCAGAGAATGCATGTATAAAACTGTTTTTAGGACATTTTGGCAAAAAAATTTATTTAAATACAATATTTCGGCAAAAAATTAACTTAGAATAACATTCTTTCAAAATGTTCTCTTTTTGTAAAAAAAATACTTCTATTATATAACTATTTTACCTCTTTATATAGCTCAGCCCTCTATTCAAAGGATCGACTATATATGATTTTTGAAAAAATCACATTATTTTCAGTTACAACCAATTGAAATAATAATCAGCGTGTTTTTTCTTAAAATTTCTCCCTTCTGTTGTCGTAAAACATGGATAAACCCACTTCTAAGTTATATATTTCAAAAATTCTAGTTAAGCCTCTGTACAGAGTTCTGAGCTATATACAGGCAAAATATTATAATAGAAGCATTTTTGACAAAAGGAGACTATTTTTAAAATGCGTCATTCTATGTTCATTTTTTGTCAAAATATTGCACTTAAATAATTTTTTATTGTAATACAATTCTTAAAACAATTTTTAGATACATTTTATAATCTAAGTAACACTAAATATCCTAAATTTTATCCATTTATACGCTTTTGGAAAATCACAGTTCCGAACGTAGTCGGATATCTTAAAAGAAGAAAGGTTTGTAATTACAAAAGTGGCTTGTAATTTATAACCTACTCATTCAACAATTTAAACAAAAAGAAACTTGTTTAAATATTTCACTAAGACTATACATTATTAAATTGACGATATATTATAATTTAAAAAGGGAATAGTCAGAAAATAAAGGTATTAAATAAATGAGACTTTTATAGTATGGATTTCAAAATGATGAGATATCGCCTAATTCAATATCAGGAAGCTAAAAATCTAGACAGATTTTAATATGTTGAACTTAAATTACCGATGTGCTTTATTTATATATAAACTTAAATGTTCACATTTAAATTTTTGTTTCAATTTTCAATTTAATTAAGTTTCTTAAAAAAATATTATAGATTCAATCCTACATGTAATTTATAACAAGACTGGTTTAAAAAAATTAGTAGCCGTTCATCCGGTATAGTGGTTAGAGACGCAGAGTGCTGTGCTGTTGGGCCTGCGTTTGAATCCCGGAGAAAGCATGGACGTTTGTAAACGTATAGTGCCTTCGCGGCATGGAGGTACTTTAAATAGCCCTCAGATTAAGAGTACTCTCGTGAGGTTGATGGAAGGGGAAGAGAGGTGGGAGGTACCTGACCACCCCTAGGGTGTTCTCCCTCAAAATTGGAGTGAGATCAAGCCAAATTTCACTGTCACCCGTTTTGTGTTCAGAGCTACGGCTAATGACAGGCGTACTTTGTAGCCCTTTGCGGTGATGAATTTTGCATACCTTGATCTGATATTATTTATCAGGTAGCATATGCAACAACAAAAATTAGTAGTAGTAGCATATGCATTATTTTTAATATTTTAAGCAAGATGTTATTTAAGTATTAGTTGCATTAAGAGAAAAAATTTTTTTTAAATTTTTGATGAGTATTTTTTTTTTTATTTTTTTTGCTTATGTATCAAAGAATAGAATTTCTACAAAAATGCTTTCTCATACATTGGTGCTTTACACTTTATGGCAGCTCCAGTGCAATCAATTTATTTGTCCACCCTTAAAAATAAACATATTCCACCATGATAATCGAAACTATGTTTTAAAATTTTTTCAAGTTTTATAATAAATGCAACGAAGGAAAGCTTTTCTTTTTTCTGATATTAGTAATAAAAATGTCGCAAAATAACAACACAAAAATTATAATATAATAGACCAAGATATAAAAAAATAAAAAATTCCATATTTTATTATCTAAGAACAAATAAGAATTTCGTGCAATAAAAAAGGAAAATATTGAAATTTCTAATGAAAGTTTAAAATCAATCATCATGCACTAGAACTCTGACAGAACTTCCTTAATTATATTGTATTCTTCTCTTCAAAAGAGCTTTTTTCCAGTTTATAATTCTAGTGGAATTAAAAAGAATTTTTTTTTTACCAAATTATTATTTTTTTCAAGCAGTAATGATTACTAATATAACCTTATCGTACAATGAAATAAACCTATTCGCGTTTTGATTCATTGATTTTTATGGATGGACATAATTCCCTTGAAGTATCAGCAATTAGCTGAGTTTGAGGATTTTTACATCTCTCCCCCACTAGGAAAAAGAGAAAAAGAGATACAATATCTTTCTGAAAGGGTTCTAGAACGAAAAGGGTGGGGACCAATATGACAAGGGTGACCACGTTACGTCAGCATCTTTTCCACCAACCGTCATTCTTTCTTTTCGCAGCTGGCGTGTGGTGGCTGGTGTCCGACAGATGGACGCATATGAGAAATTTCCCGCTCCAAAGAACCCTTCCAACCCCTACTATGAAAGGAATTCACCTTTGGAATATGTTCCGAAATACATGATACGAATAGCACAGTTTCTTATTGGAAAATCTCTGAAGTGAGTTTCTTATAGGAAGATACATGCAAAAATCCTCATGCAAAGTCATCCCTTAGTGTTTTATAAGTTTCTCATTTATTTTATTCAACCTTAAAAATAGATGAGCACCAATACCGCCCCTCAAAACAGGCAATCAATGCAGAATCTTCAGGAATCTTTTGGCAATCATGTCTACAAGATTCAAGAAGCAGCAATCTTTTCAAACCGCCATGCTGTAAAATGTTCACACATATGTAGTAAAAATGCTTTACTTTAAGTCTCCCCCTTTCAAATTTAACCCTGCAGCAAAATTCAGGTAAATAAATGTATTTAAATATACAATCTGATATATCTCCTTAATAATAGAATACTAATTATAATGACATAACGTCAGTGGTACACATAGGAAACATATTCTTTTTATTTTGTCGATTTTTGGAAACAAAAAGAAGTTACAAATCAATGATTGGATGAATAATAAGCATTAAATAATCAAATAAATTATTAATAACAAATACTTAATTAAATTTTACTTACTATGTACATTGGACCATAATCAATCAAAAAATCAAGCGACTGTGTGTGTGGGGGACTGCAATTCGGCACCCCCTTCCTCAAAAAACTCCCGCATAACGTATATTTGCTATGGCTTATAGGGAGTATTTACGGAAATTGATTTAAAAAAAGTCTATTTAGTATTATTAATTTGTATTTATTAGTAATTAGTTCAAGTGAAATTCAAGCTTCCTGTCGTACAAATACAACTCGTTCAATATTTTCCTTTTCTTATTTCGAATTACATAGCATCTTGTCTTCTAACAAAACTTTATTCCTAATTCATTTCATGGGTATATAGGAGCATAACTTATTTCCTCAAAGGATAATTATTTGTGGCGGGACATCTTAGAAATTCATGGTTCATTATTTAAATGTTTCACGATAAAATGCTTTAGCAAATATCAATGTAACTCTAAAATGTAATATTTTCTTTAAGAAAAAATATAATACATAGGTTCCAAGAAACTCACCAGCTGCTGCTCGAAGACATATTTCAAAATTTTTCACCAAATTGCTTCAAATGGACATAAATAGTCGAACATCTTTCTAAAGCAGTTTTTGTTTTCATGTTACGTCGAAGAAAAACAGACCCAAACACGTTATATACGTAAAGAAAAGACATAAAATCTAATATCGTTACTTTACATATTTCCATGGCTCAGCTGCCGCAAATGCCAAAAAGCTTACTCGTGTCTAACCGGAACTTTGATTTAGAATAACTTCCAAGAAAATCCTGTTTGGCACCTTTTTTCATGTAAAAATTCCCCGTAAACATCTCAAATTCCATTTTGGCACTAAAGTCGCCGTTTTGTATACGACTTAAAAGCACCTCCCGTAAATATAAACAACCCTCCGAACACGCTGAGACTGTTATTGGATATATATATAACGGACAGTCATGAACACACGTGGTATTTTCTCCCTTCCCCCTGGAAAATGGCTTCCCCGCGTTGAATCGCTATCGGCATGGCTTCCATTAACTTAAGGTTCTACCAAAGAAATTTTCAATTCTAAAAACGGTGCCTTTTACACTTTTATCTCAAAGGTCCATGCAGAGTGTCTCAACATTTAAGACAAGCGAGTAAGTGCTGGCTTGCCAAAGTGGTGTTGTTCCTACACTTGCGATATTTATAATATTTTCAGTAGTAAATGCACAATACTAACCGTTATGAAGGGCACTAAATATAATTAACATAAAATTAAAAATGACTTTTGCAAACGTAGCAATTGAAGTTTTTGCAAACATAGAATTGCGCAAAAATTACCATATATATTTTTTATTTCAGACAAGTTTATGGTTGCCCAAAGGAAGGACTTCTGTTTAAACAAGGGTGACCAATCCGCGGCACGCGTGCCACAGTGTAGCACGATAGAATTGTATTAGTGACACGCAAAGAATTTCTGAAAACTTTCAAAAATTATGAAAAAGATAACAAATAAACATTTCTTACCAATTTTATTGGTGGGGTTAACCCCTGCAGGGGAACTCTCAAAATAAGATCAGTAATATGCTTGTGAATAAATTTTTTCTGCAATGAACATAATAAAGTAAATATCACTCACAACTGGCTAATGTGCACTTACAGTAACCTGATTTTGTTAGCATATGTAAGAGTTCATTCTAATATAGATGACTTAGCAAAAAAAGTAGCTATTCGAAAACCACATAAGTAGGTACTGAGCGTTTAATAATTATTTTGAATTAAATTATTCAAGTTATTCCTTTTTGATTTATACCTAACCAAATTGATTGAAATTGTAATAAGCTTATCAACAATAAAACGTAAGTTTATACTTTTGCCTTATTTATTATATTATTCTTAAATTTCGTCTACATATAGACTTGCATTAAAAATTTACTATCTAAGTAAAAATGAAATAATAACTTTATAAGTAACATTTCTTCAGTTTCCCTTGTTTATTGGAAAAGTTGGAAGTTTCACACATAATTATTTCTTAATCAAATAGTGGCACTCTTCCCAAAAAGGTTGGCCACCCCTGGTTTGAATATTAACATATTTTGCTGCATTCAACTTGAATTTAAAAAAAAAGTGTAAAAAATGTAAATGTCTTTTTCAAAAGCAAAGCTAAAGAAAAAAGAGGTAGGCAAAACAAATTTAAAAAATAAATGGATGTTTTCTTCATTAAAATTATTGAAAACATTTCATATTAATACTTTTATCATTGATAAAAATGAGAGCTTTTTCTGAAAATTGTCAATAAAACTTTCATGCTAATGTTTTCCTCGTCTCAAATCCTAATGAGAGAAGTTGGCTAAATCTTTAACTTGAAAGAGCCAAATTTAATACAGATTCGATTTTAAAAAATTAAGAATCAACTGTTATTGATCATAAAAGGAGCTTTTAAGTGAAAAAAGATGTTCTGAGCAAGACAATAAGCAATACTTTATAACTGAAATTTATTTTCCATAAAATTATGAAAACAAATTCTTGTCTGAAAACGGTTTCTTATAATTACGTTAATTTAAGAATAACAAATTTTTTTCTTCTG
Organism: Trichonephila inaurata madagascariensis; assembly: GCA_019973955.1. Classification (NCBI taxonomy): domain Eukaryota; kingdom Metazoa; phylum Arthropoda; class Arachnida; order Araneae; family Nephilidae; genus Trichonephila; species Trichonephila inaurata. Next base: position 5,656 of record BMAV01000493.1, on the reverse strand, counting down.
TGAGGAATCATGGTTTAAGGTGTGAATTTTATTTACATAAATAATTTAAAGCATCTTTACGAATTTAAACACAGTTGTAGAATGATGGACTAGGCGTATACAAGCATAAAAGTATTTTAACATATTGATAATTTGCATTTTACAAATTAAATCAATTAGGAAATAATAATAATAACTGATGATATGTATTGCTATGCTTACTTCCTACAAATCATATTTTTCCCACTTCAACATACTTTACTTCAACATACTTTTAATTTATACCACTTCAACATACTTTTAATTTATACCACTTCAACATACTTTCAACTTACTTTAATACCACTTCAACATACTTTAAATTGGAAAACAAATTGGAATTCATGAGATATATCACTTACTGGGTGGGATATAAAACAATTCAAATTTCTTCAACTTCAGTTGCGTTTTTATCTATTTTCATCAAAGCTCAATGCACAAATTGTTTTTTCAATCTTTTCCTCACAGGTGCAATAATTTTTAACGTTTTCTCATAAAAACGAATTTTTTTTATTTACTTATTTATTTTATAATAGAATAGCTTACAACTAAAAAAATCAGAGTTCTAGAAGTTACTGTAAACAGACAATAAAGCATTAAGTAGAATGACGTAAGCATTACTTAATAAAAATGGCGAAATAGAAAAACTAAGCGAAATGGGAAAAAAATTATATAAACTTTAACCATATTTTAACAAACTGGTTCTTGAATTTCTTTGTGGGGGATTAAAAACTTTAGAATGACTTTGAAAGTATAATAATTTCGAATTAAGAGAAAAGTTAATACTCAAAGGCATTTACAGTAAACAGATCATCTTATAAATGAGAACAAACAATGAAATAACAATGTTGATCCAGTATCTCACAAAAATTAGAGATGGTGTTATTCTATTTTATGTCAGTATGTTTTTTGTTTTTTTTCCCAGATGTATAATTCTGAGCTTGCATATATGTTGCACCATCTATGAATACAATTCAAAACTAATGTAGTCGCGAAAAAAAATGAAGTAACATGGTAAGAATCTCAGTGTGTGTTTTCTCAGAATGCTTCAGGGACTTAATAATAATTCCTTTGATTTCATCAGAACGAAATTCAAATTTAGAATTTCGTCCGAGTTATCAATAACAATTTGTAGGTATCATTATAAAAAGTGTATTCGGTTACTGCTTGGTGTTTATTACACAAAAAATTATCTTCTCCGTATTGGCCTTGATGTGGGTCGGCCCTCTGAGTTTTAAGCCACTTGTCCTTGGAGCAGAATGCGTGAGAAGGAAGAGGCGACAATTCGAAGGTGCGAGGCGGGGGCGTTAGGGAACACGGTGAGACGTCAGAATGGCCATTGCGGCTAATGGCGTCGGCAAGCCCAGATCTAATATCGCTTTGATTTAAGGAGCAGGAAGGGCCATAAAAAGTAACGGTTCCTCGCCGACGGATACATCGGGACGTTGTGTCGGACAAGTGGCGAAGCAGTGTTACCGCAGCACATTTTTGCAGTAGGGGCCAAGTATGCAAAACAAACACTGCAGATAAAGGTTGGTTTGACTAGTGTAAATGAAAATAAGGTAAAAAGAATATTGAGCACTATTGTGAATGAAAGGATTGTGCCAAAGTATTTTAAAGCATGCAGATGTCAAAATTATAGAAAGTCTGCATTTAAGTATTAAAAAAAATTTCACACTGAAAATCATTAAAATACCCATTATAAAAAAGAAAAAAAAAGGAAAAATCGAGTCAAAATGTTTTCAAAATTATTTAGATAAAAGAACTACTAGCTAACGGTGGACAAAAAAGTATGATGATGATAAAATTAAGGATTAAATAAAACTTTGTGATCCATATAATTTTTGCGTTTTAAAAGAAGAAGCTTTTTGAATAACAAACTGTTAAACGCGTATGTGCTGCTGAAATTAACACTAAATAGAATTTCTACTCTAAAAATTAGTGCAGATAACTAGTATTAAAATTTAAAAAGTTATTATTATAATACTATTTATATATCGCTCTAATATAGTTTTTAATATCAAAGACAAGTATTTTCACAAAATTGTGTTTTCTAAGTCTTGTTAGCTAAACTGATAGCAGTCAATTAGTTGACGCTTGCCGACTGTTTATTTTCGTTTTTCATCGTGCTTTTCACTTTTTGTTCTTAGCCCAAAACAAAAGCTCTTTTTCAAAAAAAACTTAAAAAAAGTTACTAAAAACAATACTCCGTATTTTAAATTTCCCCATGAGCAGATGCTCTAAATTTAAATTACTCAAAGTGGTCTACATAAACCCAGGAATGGAAGACTACCTGAAAAAGGTGCATGTCAGTGAAAAAAATATGGGGGGAAGAAAAAAAAATAAAGAAGGGGGTCTACTATAGTGGCTTTTGCAAGACGTGTCTTAAATTGTGGTTTTCAATTAATGGAATAATCTACATACACAAATGTTACCTATTTACTTCGGAACAGTTTATTATAATATAAACACAGATATCTATCCAACTACTTTATTAAAATGTGAGAGTAAACAAACGTTATATGCATCTATCTGTCTACATGGGATTTTTTTAGAACAACTCTAAACCCAAAACTTGCCAAAAGGGTCCCAAAAGATGGGGAACCCATTTTACCTTTTAAATTCAAATTTTCTTTCTAAAAATATTTATTGAAAACTTTAAAATGAATGTTTGGCCTACCCTTGTAGGGCCATCTATCGTGCAGAGACTCTGAAGAGCGCCAGGGGAAAAAAAATCTGATATTTCTGTCATTTTTAAAACCTGCCGAAATCAGACAAAAATAAATCCGGAGTTGGGTAGCTATTTTTTTGTAAAGGATGGTTGGTTTTTCCTAACCTTATTTTGAATTTTTTTTAGAATCAGCTTTGAAATCAGTTTTTTGAATCAGTTTTGAGGCGTTTTTGCGGGACAGAATGTTTTAACCGTTCTGTATCTCTCACATCGTAGTGATCAATCGAATCTAGTTTCTGAAAAAAGGGGCTTTGTTTTGACGGGTTAAAAAATTCCCCCCAAAAATTTTTTTTTCAAGAATTTTTAAAAAAAAAAATTTCCCAAATTACTAGTTTTTAGGGGCTCTCTATCGAAAATTCTTTGTGAGGTCCTTTTTGGACCTTTTAACATATAACGATCTTTCGTTTACACATATTGGGGCCCCTATATCTAGAGGGCCCCGTATCATTGATACGACTGATACGGTGGTAGCTACGCCCCTGTCTAAATTCAAAATAAAATTTAAATACCCTTTTAGAATTAACGACAAAACCTTTTTCCCTTGCCAAATTTTTGTTTTTTTACCTAAAATTCAAAAATTTAGTTCAATAGCAATGTATGTTTTAGAAAATTCATCATCAAAATATAACATTTAGTTGCTAAACTGTGGGGGTTTGGGAATGAATCTTTTTTTAGTTAAGCAGTAAACTGAATATGGAAAGGGCCTTTGTGAATATGGGGATTTTTGGAGAATTTTGAAGAAAGTGACAAGAACTTTCATCATTAACGCGTTTATACTGAAAGACGCAGGCTGCCCAAAAAGGGGCTTATGATTAAAGACGTTTGGGGAGTTTTGAGTTTAAAAGATACTTTTAAAAAAATTTAATGAAGGGGAAAACCGTTTTTTTGCCTGTTTAGCAGATTCATTTGCTATATTTAATGAAGTTAACTTAAAGCTACACGGCTTGAAGTTTGCTCAGTTATTTTTTTCCCAACCTATAAATTTTAATTTTTTAATTTTTAAATTTTTTTAATGAATGTTAAAAAATTTTGGGATGCATTTCTGGTTTTAACTACACTTCACTTAGTTAGAAATTCAAGTTTTTTTTAAAAAGTATAATTTATACCGGTGTCAAAAAAACATTTAAAAATTGATAATTTGTAAAAAATTCAATATTAGGTTAGCAGGGTTCTACCTCAAATTGGGAAACATGATAAGTGGCCCTGAGACAAAAAAAATTAGGAATTCCCCTAAACCGAAATAACCTTTTCTAATTTTTTTAGTTTTGCTATCATACGGTCATCTTTTTTTATTCCACTATATTTTGTACAATCGATCTTCATGTATTGTTTTAACAAGATAAATTGTTTTTCATGTTTAATGTTTTTTTTTACTCTTTTTCACTTTCCTTTTAAAATTTTGGGAAAAAAAACAAAAAATTTATAAGAAACGAATTTGATTGTCAAATAAAAAAGAAAGATAATTTTTTTTTGAAGATTCTTTTTAATCAGAATTCCCTGCTAAAAAAGATAAAATATTCAAAAAGATACTATTAAAAATTTTGTACTGATATAAAATATTTTTGAAAAAACTCGTTTATAAAAAAGGTGTATTTTTCCCTCCACATTTTATTTTTCCAAAAATTTCCCTAAGGCACTAAATTTGGGTTTTAAATTTTTTGATTTGTGTGTTTGCTAAGTATCAATAAAAATGTTTTAAAAACATTTCGTAAAAAAAAAAATCTCAGTAAATAGCCAATAAATGTTGATAAATTCTAAAATTATTGATGAATATTGTTTTAAATGGTTCAAAATATTTTAAATAAATTGCTCTTCATTTCATTTAATCATATAAATACACATGTAAATATTTGTTTTAAATAATTATTCCCCATCAATCTCTTTAAATGACTTTTTAATACGATAAATAAAAATTTGTAAAATACATCATTAGAAACATCTGTGACCAAAATAAAGGTGCTAAATTACTTTGTCAGATATTTTAATGTCTGACTCCAATTTCATTTACTTTTTCATACCTTATGATGTAATTACGCTATCTAATAGACATACAAAATATATGCTGTTTCAAAACATTCTGTCTTGAAAAATAATTTAAGTACATCAAATCCAGATTTAAATTTTATAAATTTATATGCATAAATATAACTGTGATAGAATAATAAAAAAATATTTATTTATATCAAAACACACAGAAAATTCGGAGAAATAAATGTGAATTATTAAAAACACTAACTAAAATATTTTTAATATATTTTCATGTTTTTTTATTGTTCAAAAAAAGAAAAATCTAAAGATTTTTTTAATTAACGTTTCAATAGAATCAATCAAAAATTTTTTTTTCAAATACCCCAAAAACATTTATCATTTTTTACGATTTATTCGCCTTACCTTGAGTTCTTTATACTCAAAGCTCTTTCTCACGTTGACAACACCCATTATCACAAATCACTTTCTGTGATAAATGAATCATAACAGCTAATTTCCTCTATTAAGTTACGAGTTGCAACTTTTCTAGGTCTTTGACGTAAGTAGCTGCTTAATTTGTTAAACATATTGTTGACCAGTTTTATATAAACTCTACTCTTATTACGCACAGTAGTTAATTTGCTAAACCTTAATAACTCGCAATTTAAAATAGTAGAAATTATACACAATTTTATTGCAGATTTGTTCTGAAAAGAAAGATTTTACACAGTAATGCATCATTTTATTTTCAGTTTTTCCAATAAATGATATCCGTATGCATTGATAAAAGTATGTGTATCTCAGGTATATACGAAACTTTTATATCAACTGCTTAATATATTCCTGACTAGTTTGATTCAAAAACAAGATTTGTTATGCAACTTTTTTTTTCATTCTATAACTTTTTTTTCTTTTTTAATTGGGAAATTTAAATGTTAT
>BMAV01000492.1:0-44810 GCA_019973955.1 Trichonephila inaurata madagascariensis | reverse complement strand
AAATTCCAATTAGTTCAAAAGTTATGCCCAACGGTTTCTTTAAAATTTCCCCCTCCAAAGTTGTTTCAGTGACATGCCCCCCATATTTTTTACCCAGAAATTACCAATTTACCCATTTCACTAAAATTTGACCAGGAATCTAAATCTGGTTCCGTTTCGCAAATTTCCCTGTAATTTTTTAAAAAATGAAACACCCTTAAAAGGACCAACCTATTCGGTTCAAAGGTTTACCGACCGTTTTTAAAAAACCGGCCAATTCTCACCAAATTTAGTTTTTTTTTAAAGAATTCAACGCTGATCACGAATTTTATGGCGCTTGTCGAAATTTAATTAGATAAAAAGTTTAACGGTTTAATTGAAATTGCCCCCTTTTTCAATAGTTTTTTTCCCATAGACATGCCCCCACTATTTTTTACCCTAGAAACTTACCAAATTTACCCATTTCATCGAAATTTTACCAGGAATCTAAATCTGGTCTCCGTTTCGGAAATTCCCTGTAATTCTTTATAAAAATGAAACACCTTCTTGAAAAGACCAACCTATTCGGCTTCAAAGCCAGCTTACCGACCGATTTTAAAAAACCGGCCAATTCTCACCAAACTTAGTTTTTCTTTCACAGAATTCAACGCTGATCACGAATATGTATGGCGCTTGTCGAAATTCTAATTAGATCAAAAGTTATGCCCAACGGTTTAATTGAAATTCGTGCCCTCTTTCAATAGTTTGTTTCAGTGACATGCCCACCACTATTTTTTTTTACCCTAGAAACTTACCAAATTTACCCATTTCACTCAGAATTGACCAGGAATCTAAATCTGGTCTCCTTTTTCGCAAAATTCTGTAACCTTTTTAAAAATGAAACACCTTCATGAAAACCTGACCTATTTCTGAAAGCCAATTAAAAAACCGATTTTAAAACCGGGTGTCATTCGAACAATTCTCAAAACCCAAAGACATTAAAATATTCCCTGCGATTATTAGAACTCAAGTTATTGCATTTTTGGTAAAAACCATTTCTTGACAGGTATCGAAAAAACTGAAAAAGTAAAAAAATTTTAATTGCAGTATTATCCTTTTTGAAGCATTCCTCTTTAGGGCTTAATTGCGACACATTTCTTCCGGGGTTTTGAATCATTATTTTTGTCTTTCCAATTCGCAAATTAATTTTTCTTGAAGGAATTCAACTCTGATCACGAATATGTATACGCTTGTCGAAATTTATTAGTTCAAAATTTATGCTCAACTGTTTTATTTGAAATTCGTCCCTCTTTCAGTAGTCCGTTCAGTGACATGCCCAGTATTTTTTTTTTTTTTTTACCCTAGAACTTACCAAAGTTACCCATTTCACTCGAAATTTGACCAGGAATCTAAATCTGGTCTCCGTTTCGCGAAATTCCTGTAACTCTTTTTAAAAATGAAACACCTTCTTGAAAAAACCGACCTATTTGGCTACAAAGCCAGCTTACCGACCGATTTTTAAAAACCGGCCAATTCTAACCAAACGTAGTTTTTCTTATACAGAATTCATCGCTGATCACGAATATGTATGGCGCTTGTCGAAATTCCAATTAGTTCAAAAGTTATGCCCAACGGTTTCATTCAAATTCGTCCCCTCTTTCAATAGTCTGTTTCAGTGACATGCCCACCACTTATTTTTTTTTTACCCTAGAAACTTACCAAAAAGCCCCATTTCACTCGACATTTGCCCCAGAAATCTAAATCTGGTCTCCGTTTCATGAAATTCCCTGTAATTCTTTTAAAAATGAAACACCTTCTTGAAAAAACCAACCTATTTGGCTTCAAAGCCAGCTTACCGACCGATTTTAAAAAACCATCCAATTCTCACCAAAGTTAGTTTTTCTTGCACAGAATTCAACGCTGATCACGAATATGTATGGTGCCTGTCGAAATTCTAATTAAGTCAAAGTTATGCTTAACGGTTTAATTGAAATTCGTGCCCTCTTCAATAATCTGTTTCAGTGACATGCCCACCACTTATTTTTTTACCCTGAATTTTACCAAAGTGACCCCTTTTTCACTCGAAATTTGACCAGCCCAAATCTGGTCTCCGTTTCCAAAATTTCCCTGAAATTTTTTTTAAAATGAAATTTCTTCTTAAAAAACCCGACCTATTTGGCTTAAAAGCCAACTTACCGACCGATTTTAAAAACCGGGTGTCATTCGAACGAGAGGCCTCCCCAAACCCAAAGTCATTTTAAAACATTACCCTGCGATTATTAGAACTCCAGTTATTGCACTTTGGTAATGCATTTCTATGACAAGTATCAAAAAAAAAACTGAAAAAGTAAACAAATTTTAAATGCGGTGTTATCTTTTTGAAGCACATTCGTCTTTAATATGGGCTTAATTGCGACGCATTTTCTCTTTTCCGTGCGTTTTGGATCATTTTTGTCTTTCGCAATTCCTACCAAACTCAAATTTTGTTGCACAGAATTCAACGCTGATCACGAATATGTATGGCGCTTGTCGAAATTCAATTAGTTCAAGGTATGCCCAACTGTTTCTTTGAAATTCGTCCCTCTTTTCAATAGTCCGTTTCAGTGACATGCCCCACCACTATTTTTTTACCCTAAGAAACCTACCAAATTTACCCATTTCACTCGAAATTTGACCAGGAATCTATATCTGGTCTCCGTTTCACGAAAATTCCTGCGCTCTTTTTAAAAATGAAACACCTTCTTGAAAAAAACCGACCTATTTGACGAAAGCCAACTTACCGACCGATTTTTAAAAACCGGGTGTCATTCGAACGGGGATCCACCGGCAAACCAAAGACATTTAAAACGATACCTGCGATTATTAGAACTCAAGTTATTGCACTTTTGGTAATGCATTTTCTATGACAAGTATCAGAGAAAAAACTGAAAAAATAAAAAATTTTTAATTACGAGTATTATCCTTTTTGAAGCTTCATATTTAATAATATGAACCCAATTGCGACGTATTTCTCTTTTTCCGTGCGTTTTGAATCATTTTTTTGTCTTCCTCCAGATTCGTACCAAACTTAATTTTCTTGCACAGGAATTCAACGCTGATCACGAAAATATGTATAGCGCTTGTCAATTCCTAGTGGTTCAAAATTTATGCTCAACTGTTTTTTTTTAAATTCGTCCCCTCTTTCAATAGTCCGTTTCAGTGACATGCCCACCACTATTTATTTATTTTTACCACAGAAACTTACCAAAAGTTACCCATTTCACTCGAAATTTGACCAGGAATCCAAATCAGGTCTGTTTGAAATTCCTGTAATTTTTTTAAAATGAAACACCTTCTTAAAATAACCGACCTATTATTTTGGCTTGAAAGCCAACACCGATCGATTTAAAAACCGATTGTCATTCGAACGAGAGGCCCGCCGAAGCAGAAACCCAAAAGACATAAATATTGCCCTGCGATTGGTAAAGGGAAATCCAGTTATTGTACTTTGGTAATGCATTTCTATGACAAAGTATCAGAAAAAACCCCAAAAAAGTAAAATTTTTTTAATTGCGGTATTATCCTTTTTAAGCGTTCGTCTTTAATATGGAAGCAGCCGACACTTCTCTTTTCCGTGCGTTTGGATCATTTTTTGTCTTCCTCAATTCTAACCAAACTTAAATTTTCTCTCACAGAATTCAACGCGCTGATCACGAATATGTATGGCGCTTGTCGAAATTCCAATTAGTTCAAAAGTTATGCCCAACGGTTTCTTTGGGGTCATTGCCCCTCTTTCAATAGTCTGTTTCAGTGACATGCCCACCACTATTTTTTTTTTACCCTAGAAACTTACCAAAGTTACCCGTTTCCTCGAAATTTGACCAGAATCTAAATCTGGTCTCCGTTTTTACTTGAAATTCCTGTATAATTCTTTTTAAAAATGAAACACCTTCTTGAAAGGACCAACCTATTCGGCTTCAAAGCCAGCTTACCGACCGATTTTAAAAAACCTGCCAATTCTCACCAAACTTAGTTTTCTTATACAGATTCAACGCTGATCACGAATATGTACATGGTTAGCATCGGAAATTCTAATTAGGTCAAAAGTTATGCCCAACGGTTTTAGTGAAATTCGTGCCCTCTTTCAATAGTCTGTTTCAGTGACATGCCCACCACTTATTTTTTTTTACCCTAGAAACTTACCAAAAGTGACCCATTTCACTCGAGAATTTGACCAGGAATCCAAATCACAGTCCCTTTCACAAAATTTACTGTAATTTTTTAAATAAACACCTTCTTGAAAAAACCGACCTATTTGGCTTGAAGATCAACTTACCGACCGATTTTTAAAAACCGGGTGTCATTCGAACGAGAGGCCTCCCCAAACCCAAAAGTCACTTAAACATTACCCTGCGATTATTAGAACTCCAGTTATTGCACTTTGGTAATGCATTTCTATGACAAAATCAGAAAAAACCGAAAAAAAGTAAAAAAATTTAAATGCGGTGTTATCTTTTTGAAGCATTCTCGTCTTTAATATGGGCTTAATTGCGACGCATTTCTCTTTTCGATGCGTTTGAATCATTTTTTGTCTTCCTCAATTCCTACCAAACTCAAATTTTTGTTGCACAGAATTCAACGCTGATCCACGAATATGTATAGCGCTTGTCGAAATTCAATTAGTTCAAAATTTATGCCCAACTGTTTCTTTGAAATTCGTCCCTCTTTCAATGATCCGTTTCAGTGACATGCCCACCACTGTTTACCCTAGAAACACCAAATTTACCCATTTCACTCGAAGTGGCCAGGAATCTATATCTTGTCTCCGTTTCGCGAAATTCCTGTAACTCTTTTTTAAAATGAAACACCTTCTTGAAAAACCGACCTATTTGTGAGCGAAAGCCAACTTACCGACCGATTTTTAAAAACCGGGTGTCATTCGAACGAGAGTCCGCCGGCAAACCCAAGACATTTAAAACATTACCCTGCGATTATTAGAATTCAAGTTATTGCACTTTGGTAATGCCATTTCTATATTAAGTATCAGAAAAAAACGAAAAAAAGTAAAAAATTTTAATTGCAGTATTATCCTTTTTGGCATTCCTCTTTAATATATGGGCTTAATTGCGACACGCATTTCTCTTTTCCGTGCGTTTTGAATCATTTTTTGTCTTCCTCAATTCGTACCAAACTTAATTTTCTTGCACAGAATTCAACGCTGATCACGAATTATTATTATAGCGCTTGTCGAAATTCTAATTAGTTCAAAATTTATGCTCAACTGTTTTAAATTCGTCCCCTCTTTTCAATAGTCCGTTTCAGTGACATGCCCACCACTATTTATTTTTTACCCTAGAAACTTACCAAAGTTACCCATTTCCTCGAAGAATTTGACCAGGAATCAAATCGGGTCTCCGTTTCACGAAATTCCTGTAATTTGTTTTAAAATGAAACACCTTCTTGAAAAAACCGACCTATTTGGCTTGAAAATAACTTACCTACCGATTTTAAAAACCGGGTGTCATTCGAACGAGAGGCCGCCGGCAAACTAGAACACTTAAAAATTACCCTGCGATTATTAGAAATCCAGTTATTGCACTGGTGTGCATTTCTATGACAAGTATCAAGAAAAAACCAAAAAAAAGTAAAAAATTTTAATTTGGTATTATCCTTTTTTAAAGCATTCGTCTTTTAATATGGGCTTAATTGCGACGCATTTCTCTTTTCCGTGCGTTTGGATCCTTTTTTTGTCTTCCCTCAATTCTAACCAAACTTAAATTTTCTTGCACAGAGATTCAACGCTGATCACGAATATGTATAGCGCTTGTCGAAATTCTAATTAGTTCAAAATTTATGCTCAACTGTTTTTTAAATTCGTCCCCTTTTTAATAGTCCGTTTCCCCGTGACATGCCCCCCACTATTTTTTTTTCCCTAGAAACTACCCCCAAAATTACCCATTTCACTGAAATTTGACCAGGAACCCAAAACTGGTTCCGTTTCCGAAATTCTGTAACTCTTTAAAAAAGAAACACCTTCTTTAAAACGACCTATTTGGCTTAAAGCCGCTTTTCCCACCGATTTTTAAAACCGGCCAATTTCACCAAACTTTGTTTTTCTTGCACAGAATTATCGCCATCACGAATATGTATGGCGCTTGTCGAAATTCCAATTTGTTCAAAAGTTATGCCCAACGGTTTCATTCAAATTCGTCCCTCTTCAATAGTCTGTTTCAGTGACATGCCACCATTATTTTTTTCCCAGAAACTTACCAAAGCCCCATTTCCCCCCGAAATTTGACCAGGGAAACTTAATCTGGCCCGTTTCGCGAAATTCTGTAATTTTTTTAAAAAAGAAAAACCTTCTTGAAAAGACCAACCTATTTGGCTTCAAAGCCAGCTTAGGGCCGATTTTAAAAAAAACCCTCCACCTCACCAAACTTAGTTTTTCTTTTCACAGAATTCAACGCTGATCAAGAATATGTATGGTGCTTGTCGAAATTTTTAATTAGGTCAAAAAATTATGCTAACGGTTTAATTTAAATTCGTGCCCCTTTCAATAGTCTGTTTGTGACATGCCCACCACTTATTTTACCCTAGAAACTTACCAAAGTGACCCATTTCAATCGAAATTTGACCAGGAATCCAAATCTGGTCTCCGTTTCACAAAATTCCTGTAATTGTTTTTAAAATGAAACACCTTCTTGAAAAAACCGACCTATTTGGCTTGAAAGCCAACTTACCGACCGATTTTAAAAAACCGGGTGTCATTCGAACGAGAGGCCTCCTCCAAACCCAAAGTCACTTAAAACATTACCTTGCGATTATTAGAACTCCAGTTATTGCACTTTGGTAATGCATTTCTATGACAAGAATGAGAAAAAAACCGAAAAAAAAGTAAAAAAATTTTAAATGCGGTGTTATCTTTTTTGAAGCACATTCGTCTTTAATATGGGGTTAATTGTGACGCATTTCTCTTTTCCGTGCGTTTGTTTCATTTTTTTGTCTTCCTCCAATTCCTACCAAACTCAAATTTTGTTGCACAGAATTCAACGCTGATCACGAATATGTATAGCGCTTGTCAAAATTCCAATTAGTTCAAAATTTATGCCCAACTTTTAACACCTTTCTTGAAAAGACCAACCTATTTGGTTACAAAGCCAGCTTACCGACCGATTAAAAATCCATCCAATTTTTCATACCAAACTTAGTTTTTTCTTGCACAGAATCTCAACGCTGATCACGAATATGTATGGTGCTTGTCAAAATTTAATTAGGTCAAAAAGTTATGCCTAACGGTTTAATTGGAAATTGTGCCCCTTCTTTCAATAGTCTGTTTCCAGTGACATGCAAACCACTTATTTTTTTAATTCTAGAAACTTTACTCAAAGTGACCCATTTCACAAGAAATTTGACTAGAATCCAAATCTGGTCTCCGTTTCACAAAAATTCCTGTAATTTTAAAAATGAAACACCTTTCTTGAAAAAAACAGACCACAATTCTTGGCTTTTCTGGAGTTAACTTACCGACCGGATTTTAAAACCGGGTGTCATTCGAACGAGAGGCCTCCCCCAAACCCAAAAGTCTTTTAAAACATTACCCCTGCGATTATTAGAACTCCAGTTATTGCACTATGGTAATGCATCATTTCTATGACAAGTATCAGAAAAAACCGAAAAAAAGTAAAAAATTTTAAATGCGGTGTTATCTTTTGAAGCACATTCCGTCTTAATATGGGCTTAATTGCGACCCATTTCTCTTTTCCGTGCGTTTGAATCATTTTTGTCTTCCTCCACCTGTACCAAATCCTAATTTTTTCTTGCACAGAATTCAACGCTGATCACGAATATGTATAGCGCTTGTCGAAATTCTAATTAGTTCAAAAATTTATGCTCAACTGTTTTTGAAATTCGTCCCCTCTTCAATAGTCCGTTTCAGTGATGCTCCACCACTATTTTTACCCTAGAAACTTCTTACCAAAGTTACCCATTTCACCGGAAATTTGACCAGGAATCTAAATCTGGTCTCCGTTTCGCGAAATTCTGTAACTCTTTAAAAATGAAACACCTTCTTGAAAAATCGACCTATTTGGCTTTTCAAAGCCAGCTTACCGACCGGATTTTTAAAAACCGGCCAATTTCAACAAACTTGTTTTTCTTGCACAGAATTCAACGCTGATCAAGAATATGTATGGTGCTTGTCGAAATTCTAATTAGGTCAAAAGTTATGTCTAACGGTTTAATTGAAATTCGTGCCCTCTTCAATAGCGTCTGTTTCAGTGACATGCCCACCACCTCTATTTTTTTTATTCTAGAAACTTGGCCTCCTCAAAGTGACCCATTTCAATCGAAATTCTGACCAGGAATCCAAATCTGGTCTCCGTTTCACAAAAATTCTGTAATTGTTTTAAATGAAACACCTTCTTTGAAAACTGACCTATTTGGCTTGAGTGCCAACTTACCGACCGATTTTAAAAAAACCGGGTGTCATTCGAACGAGAGGCCTCCTCCAAACCCAAAGTCACTTTAAAACATTACCTTGCGATTATTAGAACTCCAGTTATTAAAATTTTGTACGCATTTCTATGACAAGTATGAGAAAAACCTCTGAAAAAAAAGTAAAAAAATTTTAAATGCGGTGTTATCTTTTTTGAAGCACATTCGTCTTTAATATGGGGTTAATTGCGACGCATTTCTTTCCGTGCGTTTGTTTCATTTTTGTCTTCCCTCCACCTACCAAACTCAAATTTGTTGCACAGAATTCAACGCTGATCACGTACTATGTATAGCGCTTCTGTCAAAATTCCAATTAGTTCAAAATTTATGCCCAACTGTTTCTTTTGAAATTCGTCCCTCTTTCAATAGTCCGTTTCCCAGTGACATGCCCACCACTATTTTACCCTAGAAACTTACCAAAGTTACCATTTCACTGAAATTTGACCAGGAATCTAAATCTGGTCTCCGTTTCGCGAAATTCGTAACTTTTTAAAAATGAAACACCTTCTTGAAAAATCGACCTATTTCAAAGCCAGCTTACCGACCGATTTTAAAACCGGCCACTCAACAAACTTCGTTTTTCTTGCACAGAATTCAACGCTGGATCAAGAAGAATATGTATGGTGCTTGTCGAAATTTAATTAGGTCAAAAGTTATGCCTAACGGTTTAATTGAAATTCGTGCCCCTCTTTCAATAGTCTGTTTCCCAGTGACATGCCCACCACTTATTTTTTTACCCTAGAAACTTACCTCAAAGTGACCCATTTCAATCGAAATTTGACCAGGAATCCAAATCTGGTCTCCGTTTCACAAAATTCTGTAATTGTTTTTAAATGAAACACCTTCTTGAAAACTGACCTATTTGGCTTGAAAGCCAATCCTAATGGACCGATTTTAAAAACCGGGTGTCATTCGAACGAGAGAGGCCTCCCTCCAACCCAAAAGTCACTTAAAACATTACTCAGATTATTAGAACTCGCTTATTGCACTTTGGTAATGTATTTATGACAAGTATGAGAAAACCGAAAAAAAAAGTAAAAATTTTAAATGCGGTGTTAATCTTTTTGAAGCACATTCGTCTTAAGCTAATTGGTGACGCAATTTCTCTTTTCCGTGCGTTTGTTTCATTTTTTTGTCTTCCTCCAATTCCTACCAAACTCAAATTTTGTTGCACAGAATTCAACGCTGATCACGAATATGTATAGCGCTTGTCAAAATTCCAATTAGTTCAAAATTTATGCCCAACTGTTTCTTTGAAATTCGTCCTCTTTCAATAGTCCGTTTGGCGACATGCCCACCACTATTTTTACCCTAGAAACTTACCAAATTTCACTCGAAATTTGACCAGGAATCTATATCTGGTCTCCGTTTCGCGAAATTCCTGTAACTCTTTTTAAAAATGAAACACCTTCTTGAAAAGACCAACCTATTTGGTTACAAAGCCAGCTTACCGACCGATTAAAAAAAACCATCCAATTTTTCACCAAACTTAGTTTTTCTTGCACAGAATTCAACGCTGATCACGAATATGTATGGTGCTTGCTGTACCTCTACTAGGTCAAAAAGTTATGCTCAACGGTTTAATTGAAATCAGCCCTCAATAGCTAGTCTTGTTTCGTGCGACATGCAAACCACTTATTTTTTTTTTACCCTAGAAACTTACCAAAGTGACCCATTTCACAAATAGAAATTTGACCAGGAATCCAAATTCGGTCTCCGTTTCACAAAATTCCTGTAATTGTTTTTAAATGAAAACACCTTCTTGAAAAAATGCCCGGACCAATTTGGCTTGAAAGCCAACTTCTACTGACCGATTTTAAAAACCGGGTGTCATTCGAACGAGAGGCCTCCCCAAACCCAAAAGTCACTTAAAAACATTACCCTGGTGATTATTAGAACTCCAGTTATTGCACTTTGGTAATGCATTTCTATGACAAGTATCAGAAAAAACCGAAAAAAGTAAAAATTTTAAATGCGGTGTTATCTTTTTGAAGCACATTCGTCTTTAATATGGGCTTAATTGCGACGGATTTTTCCGTGCGTTTGAATCATTTTTGCTTCCCTCCACTCCGTACCAAACTTAATTTTTCTTGCACAGAATTCAACGCTGATCACGAATATGTATAGCGCTTTGTCGAAATTCTAATTAGTTCAAAATTTATGCTCAACTGTTTTTTGAAATTCGTCCCTCTTTCCACAGTCCGTTTGTAGTGACATGCCCACCACTATTTTTACCCTAGAACTTACCAAAGTTACCCATTTCACTCGAAATTCTGACCAGGACCTAAATCTGGTCTCCGTTTCGCGAAATTCCTGTAACTTTAAAAAAATGAAACACCTTCTTTGAAAAATCGACCTATTTGGCTTCAGTTAGCTTACCGACCGATTTTGCAAAAACCGGCCACCAAACTTCGTTTTTCTTTGCACAGAATTATCACGCTGATCAATATCAATGCGAATGGCGCTTGTCAAAATTCCAAATTAGTTCAAAAGTTATGCCCAACGGTTTCATTCAAATTCGTCCCCTCTTCAATAGTCTGTTTCAGCATAAGCCCACCATCATTTTTTACCCTAGAAACTTACTCAAAGTTACCCATTTCACCTCGAAATTTGACTGTGAATCTAAATTGGTCTCCGTTTCGCGAAATTCCTGTAATTCTTTTAAAAATGAAACACCTTCTTGAAAGGACCAACCTATTCGGCTTCAAAGCCAGCTTACCGACCGATTTTAAAAAACCGGCCAATTCTCACCAAACTTAGTTTTTCTTGCCCAGAATTCAACGCTGATCACGAATATGTATGGCGCTTGTCGAAATTCTAATTAGATCAAAAGTTATGCTCAACGGTTTAATTGAAATTGTGCCCTTCTTCAATAGTCTGTTTCCAGTGACATGCCCACCACTTATTTTACCCTCAGAAACTTACCAAAGTGACCCATTTCACTCGAAATTTGACCAGGAATCCAAATCTGGTCTCCGTTTCACAAAATTCCTGTAATTTTTTTAAAATGAAAACACCTTCTTGAAAACTGACCTATTTGGCTTGAGTTAACTTACTGACCGGATTTTAAAAACCGGGTGTCATTCGAACGAGAGGCTCTTCAAACCCAAAGTCACTTAAAACATTACCCTGCGATTATTAGAACTCCAGTTATTGCACTTTTGGTAATGCATTTCTATGACAAGTATCAGAAAAACCGAAAAAAAAATTCTTAAATGCAGGCAGCTATCTTTTTGAAGCTAATATCTGTCTTTAATATGGGCTTAATTGCGACGCATTTCTTTTCCGTGCGTTTGATCTTCATTTTTGTCTTCTCCTCCACCTCCTACCAAACTCAAATTTTGTTGCACAGAATTCAACGCTGATCACGAATATGTATAGCGCTTGTCGAATTCCATTTAGTTCAAAAATTTATGCCCAACTGTTTCTTTGAAATTCATCCCTCTTTTCAGTCCACATTTCAGTGACATGTCCACCAATTATTTTTTTACCCTCAGAAACTTACCAAATTTACCCATTTCACTCGAAATTTGACCAGGAATCTATATCTGGTCTCCGTTTCCCGCGAAATTCTGTAACTCTTCTTTTTAAAAATGAAACACCTTTCCTTTGAAAAAAAGACCAACCTATTTGGTTACAAAGCCAGCTTACCGACCGATTAAAACCATCCACTTTTCTCACCAAACTTAGTTTTTCTTGCACAGAATCTCGCCAACGCTGGATCACGAATATGTATGGTGCTTGTCAAAATTCTAATTAGGTCAGTGTGTTATGCTCCAACGGTTTAATTGAAATTCGTGCCCCTTTCAATAGCGTCTGTTTCCCAGTGACATGCAAAACCACTTATTTTTTTTACCCTAGAAACTTACCAAAGTGACCCACATTTCACAAGAAATTTGACCAGGAACTAAATCTGGTCTCCGTTTCACAAAAATTCTAGTAATTTTTAAAATGAAACACCTTCTGAAAAACAGACCAATTTGGCTTGAAAGTTAACTTACCGACCGATTTTAAAAAACCGGGTGTCATTCGAACGAGAGGCCTCCCCAAACCTTAAAAGTCTTTTAAAACATTACCCTGCGATTATTAGAACTCCAGTTAGTTGCACTATGGTAATGCATTTTCATGACAAGTATCAGAAAACCGAAAGTAAAAAAAATTTTAAATGCGGTGTTATCTTTTTTGAAGCACATTCGTCTTAATATGGGCTTAATTGCGACCCATTTCTTTCCGTGCGTTTGAATCATTTTTGTCTTCCTCCACTCCGCTGTACCAAACTTAATTTTTCTTGCACAGAATTCAACGCTGATCACGAATATGTATAGCGCTTGTCGAAATTCTAATTAGTTCAAAAATTTATGCTCAACTGTTTTTGAAATTGTCCCTCTTTTCAATAGTCCGTTTCAGTGACATGCTCCACCACTATTTTTTTACCCTAGAAACTTACCAAAGTTACCCATTTCACTCGAAATTTGACCAGGAATCTAAATCTGGTCTCCGTTTCGCGAAATTCCTGTAACTCTTTTTAAAAATGAAACACCTTCTTGAAAAAATCGACCTATTTGGCTTCAAAGCCAGCTTACCGACCGATTTTTAAAAACCGGCCAATTCTCACCAAACTTCGTTTTTCTTGCACAGAATTCAACGCTGATCAAGAATATGTATGGTGCTTGTCGAAATTCTAATTAGGTCAAAAGTTATGCCCAACGGTTTAATTGAAATTCGTGCCCTCTTTCAATAGTCTGTTTCAGTGACATGCAAACCACTTATTTTTTTTTTACCCTAGAAACTTACCAAAGTGACCCATTTCACAAGAAATTTGACCAGGAATCCAAATCTGGTCTCCGTTTCACAAAATTCCTGTAATTTTTTTTAAAATGAAACACCTTCTTGAAAAAACCGACCTATTTGGCTTGAAAGCCAACTTACCGACCGATTTTAAAAAACCGGGTGTCATTCAAACGAGAGGCCTCCCCGAAACCCAAAGACACTTAAAACATTACCCTGTGATTATTAGAACTCGAGTTATTGCACTTTGGTAATGCATTTCTATGACAAGTATCAGAAAAAACCGAAAAAAGTAAAAATTTTTAATTGCGGGGAATTATTATCCTTTTAAAGCATTCGTCTTTAATATGGAGAAGCGAATTGCGACGCATTTCTCTTTTCCGTGCGTTTGGATCATTTTTTTGTCTTCCTCCAATTCCTACCAACCTTAAATTATCTTGCACAGAATTGAACGCTGATCACGAATATGTGTATAGCGTTTGTCGAAATTCCAATTAGTTCAAAATTTATGCCCAACTGTTTCTTTGAAATTCGTCCCCTCTTTCAATATTCCGTTTCAGTGACATGCCACCACTATTTTTTTTTACCCTAGAAACTTACCAAATTTACCCATTTCACTCGAAATTAGACCAGGAATCTAAATCTGGTCTCCGTTTCGCGAAATTCCTGTAACTCTTTTTAAAAATGAAACACCTTCTTGAAAAAACCGACCTGTTTGGCTTCAAAGCCAGCTTACCGACCGATTTTAAAAAACCGGCCAATTCTCACCAAACTAAATTTTTCTTGCACAGAATTCAACGCTGATCACGAATATGTATAGCGCTTGTAGAAATTCCAATTAGTTCAAAAGTTATGCCCAACGGTTTCTTTAAAATGCGTCCCCTCTTTCAATAGTCTGTTTCAGTGACATGACCACCACTATTTTTTTTTTTACCCTAGAAACTTACCAAAGTGAACCATTTCACTCGAAATTTGACCAGGAATCAAGATCTGATCTCCGTTTCACGAACTTCCTGTAATTTTTTAAAAATGAAACACCTTCTTGAAAAAACCGACCTATTTGGCTTGAAAGCCAACTTACCGACCGATTTTAAAAAACCGGGTGTCATTCGAACGAGAGGCCACCGGCAAACCCAAAGACACTTAAAAAATTACCCTGCGATTATTAGAACTCCAGTTATTGCACTTTGGTAATGCATTTCTATGACAAGTATCAGAAAAAAACCAAAAAAATAGTAAAAAAAATTTAATTGCAGTATTATCCTTTTTGAAGCATTCCTTTTTAATATGGGCTTAATTGCGACCCATTTCCCTTTTCCGTACGTTTGGATCATTTTTTTTGTCTTCCTCCAATTCTAACCAAACTTAAATTTTCTTGCACAGAATTCAACGCTGATCACGAATATGTATAGCGCTTGTCGAAATTCCAATTACTTCAAAAGTTATGCCCAACGGTTTCATTGAAATTCGTCCCCTCTTTCAATAGTCTGTTTCAGTGACATGCCCACCACTTATTTTTTTTTACCCTAGAAACTTACCAAAGTGACCCATTTCACTCGAAATTTGACCAGGACTCCAAATCTGGTCTCTGTTTCACGAACTTCATGTAATTGTTTTTAAAATGAAACACCTTCTTGAAAAAACCGACCTATTTGTCTTGAAAGCCAACTTACCGACCGATTTTAAAAAACCGGGTGTCATTCGAACGAGAGGCCACCGGCAAACCCAAAGACACTTAAAAAATTACCCTGCGATTATTAGAACTAAAGTTATTGCTTTTTGGTAATGCATTTCTATGACAAGTATCAGAAAAAAACCCAAAAAAAAGTAAAAAAATTTTAATTGCGGTATTATCCTTTTTGAAGCATTCGTCTTTAATATGGGCTTAATTGCGACGCATTTCTCTTTTCCATGCGTTTGGATCATTTTTTGTCTTCCTCCAATTCTAACCAAACTTAAATTTTCTTGCACAGAATTCAACGCTGATCACGAATATGTATGGCGCTTGTCGAAATTCCACCAGTTCAAAATCTCTATGCCCAACTGTTTCTTTGAATTTCGTCCCTCTTTCAATGTCCGTTTCAGTGACATGCCCACCACTATTTTACCCTAGAAACTTACCAAATTTACCCATTCTCTAATTCGGAATTGACCAGGAATCTAAATCTGGTCTCCGTTTCGAGAAATTCCTGTGTAACTCTTTTTAAAAATGAAACACCTTCTTTGAAAACTGACCTTATTTGGCTTCAAAGTTAGCTTACCGACCGATTTTAAAAAAACCGGCCAATTCTCACCAAATCCTAGTTTTTTCTTGCACAGAATTCAACGCTGGATCACGAATATGTATGGCGCTTGTTGAAATTCTAACAGTTCAAAAGTTATGCTTAACGGTTTCATTGAAATTCGTCCCTCTTTTCAATAGTCTGTTTCAGTGACATGACCACCACTATTTTTTACCCTAGAAACTTACCAAAGTGAACCATTTCACTGAACACCAGGAATCAAGATTCGGTCTCCTACTTCAATGAACTTCTGTAATTTTAAAAATGAAACACCTTCCTTGAAAAAAAATCCGTCCTATTTGGCTTGAAAAGCCAACTTTACTGACCGATTTTAAAACCGGTTGTCATTCGAACGTAGTGCCACCGGCAAACCCTAAAGACACTTAAAAAAATTACCCTGCGATTATTAGAACTCCAGTTATTGTGACCCTTTAAAATGCATTTAAGCGACAAGTATCAGAAAAAACCAAAAAAGTAAAAATTTTTAATTGTATTATCCTTTTTTGAAGCATTCGTCTTTAATATGGGCTTAATTGGTGACGCATTTCTCTTTTTCCGTGCGTTTCATCATTTTTTTGTCTTCCTCCAATTCTAAACTTCAAACTTAAATTTTTTTGCACAGAATCCACCCGCTGATCACGAATATGTATGGCGCTTGTCGAAATTCCAATTAGTTCAAAAGTTATGCCCAATCTGTTTCTTTAAAATTGTGCCCCTCTCTTTCAATAGTCTGTTTCAGTAACATGCCACCACTTATTTTTTACCCTAGAAACTACCAAAAAGACCCATTTCACTCGAAATTTGACCAAGAAAACCAAATCTGGTCTCCGTTTCACGAAATTCTTTTATTTTTTAAATGAAACACCTTCTGAAAACTGACCTATTTGGCTTCTTGAAAGTTTCAACTTACCGCCTCCGATTTTAAAACGCGGGTGTCATTCGAACGAGAGTCCGCCGGCAAAACCAAAAGAAACTTAAAACATTACCCTGCGATTATTAGAACTCCGTTATTGCACTTTTGTAATGCATTTCTATGACAAGTATCAGAAAAACCGAAAAAAAGTAAAAAATTTTAAAATGCGGTGTTATCCTTTTGGAAGCACATTCTTCTTTAATGGTGCCTAATTGCGACGCGCATTTTCTTTCCGTGCGTTTGGATCATCATTTTTTTGTTCTCTCTCCAATTCCTAAATTAACCTTAAATTTTCTTGCACAGAATTGAACGCTGATCACGAATATGTGTATAGCGCTTGTCGAAATTCCAATTAGTTCAAAATTTATGCCCAACTGTTTTTTCGTAATCTCTTTCAATGGTCCGTTCTTTGGAAAGGACATGCCCACCACTATTTTTTTTACTCCTAGAAATTACCAAATTCTTACCTATATTTCATCGAAATTTGACCAGGAATCTGTTAAATCTGGTCTCCGTTTCATGAAATTCTGTAACTCTTTTAAAAAATGAAACAATCTTCTTGAAAAAACTGACCTATTTGGCTTCAAAGCCAGCTTTACCGACCGATTTTAAAAAACCGGCCAATTTCTCACCAACCCTAGTTTTTGCACAGAATTCAACGCTGATCACGAATATGTATGGCGCTTGTTGAAATTCCACTAGTTCAAAAGTTATGCTTTAACGGTTTCATTGAAATTCGTCCCCTCTTTCAATAGCGTCTGTTCTGCGACATGACCACCACTATTTTTTTACCCTAGAAACTTACCAAAGTGAACCATTTCACTCGAAATTTGACCACAGGAATCAAGATCTGGTCTCCGTTTCAATGAAACTTCCTGTAATTTTTTAAAATGAAACACCTTCTTGAAAAATCCGTCCTATTTTGGCTTGAAAGCCAACTTACTGACCGGATTTTAAAAAAACCGGTTGTCATTCGAACGAGGCCACCGGCAAACCCAAAAGACATCTTTAAAAATTACCCTGCGATTATTAGAACTCCAGTTATTGCACTTTGGTAATGCATTTCTATGACAAGTATCAGAAAAAAACCAAAAAAAAAGTAAAAAAATTTTAATTGCGGTATTATCCTTTTTGAAGCATTCGTCTTTAATATGTGGGCTTAATTGCGCATTTCTCTTTTCCAAAAGTGTTTGGATCATTTTTGTCTTCCTCCACCTCTAACCAACCAAATATTTTTGCATTATAATCCAACGCCGATCACGAATATGTATGGCGCCGGTCGAAATTCCAATTAGTTCAAAAGTTATGCTCCAACGGTTTCTTTTAAAATTGTGCCCTCTTCAATAGCGTCTGTTTTGTGCACATGCCCACCACTTATTTTTTAACCTAGAAACTTACCAAAAGACCCATTTCACTCGAAATTCCAGACCAAGAAAACCAAATCTGGTCCCGTTTCACGAAATTCCTTTTATTTTTTTTTTTTATTACGAAACAGACCTTCTTGAAAAAACCACCCAGACGGTCGGAGTTTCAACTACCGACCGATTTTAAAACCCGGGTGTCATTCGAACGAGTCCGCCGGCAAACCGCAAAGAAACTTAAACATTACCCTGCGATTATTAGAACTTCCGTTATTGCACTTGGTAATGCATTTCTAAGGACAAGTATCAGAAAACCGAAAAGTAAAAATTTTAAATGCGGTGGCTATCCTTTTTGAAGCACATTCTTCTTAATATGGGCTTAATTATGACGCA
Source organism: Trichonephila inaurata madagascariensis (assembly GCA_019973955.1). NCBI lineage: Eukaryota > Metazoa > Arthropoda > Arachnida > Araneae > Nephilidae > Trichonephila > Trichonephila inaurata. The sequence goes on along the minus strand of BMAV01000492.1, from coordinate 26,643 downwards.
TTTCTTTTCCGTGCGTTTGGATCATTTTTTTGTCTTCCTCCAATTCCTACCAACCTTAAATTTTCTTGCACAGAATTGAACGCTGATCACGAATATGTGTATAGCGCTTGTCGAAATTCCAATTAGTTCAAAATTTATGCCCAACGTTTCTTTTGAAATTCCTCGTCCTCTCTTTCAATGGTCCGTTTCAGTGTGACATGCCCACCACTATTTTTACCCTAGAAACTTACTCACTTACCTATTTCACCTGAAATTTGACCAGGAATCTAACTGGTCTCCGTTTCGCGAAATTCTGTAACTCTTTTAAAAAATGAAACACCTTCTTGAAAACCGACCCATTTATTTTCCAAAGTCATTTTACCGACCACCGATTTTAAAACCGGCCAATTCTCACCAAACTTAAGTTTCTGCACAGAATTCAACGCTGATCACGAATATGTATGGCGCTTGCTGAAATTCCAATTAGTTCCTAAAAGCGTGCTTAACGGTTTCATTGAAATTCGTCCCTCTTTCAATAGTCTGTTTCCAGTGACATGACCACCACTATTTTTACCCCAGAAACTTACCAAAGTGAACCATTTCACTCGAAATTTGACCAGAATCAAGATCTGGTCTCCGTTTCACGAACTTCCTGTAATTTTAAAATGAAACACCTTCTTTGAAAAATCGTCCTATTTTGGCTTGAAAGCCAACTTATCGACTGATTTTAAAAACCGGTTGTCATTCGAACGAGAGGCCACCGGCAAACCTAAAGACACTTAAAAAATTACCTCCTGCGATTATTAGAACTCCAGTTATTGCACTTTTGCAATGCATTTCTATGACAAGTATCAGAAAAACCAAAAAGTAAAAAAATTTTAATTGCGGTATTATCCTTTTGAAGCATTCGTCTTAATATGGGCTTAATTGCGACGTTAGCTTTTTCCGTGCGTTTGACTATTTTTTGTCTTCTCCACCTCAACCAAACTTAAATTTTGCACAGAATTCAACGCGATCACGAATATGTATGGCGCTTGTCGAAATCTCCAATTAGTTCAAAAAGTTATGCCCAACGGTTTCTTTTAAAATTCGTGCCTCTTCAATAGTCTGTTTCAGTAATATGCTCTACCACTTATTTTTACCCTAGAAACTTACCAAAAGACCCATTTCACTGAAATTTGACCAAGAAAAACCAAATCTGGTCTCCGTTTTACTGAAATTCTTTTTATTTTTTAAGAAAACACCTTCTTGAAAACTGACCTATTTGGCTTGAAAGCCAATCAACTTACCGCCCGATTTAAAAACGCGGGTGTCATTCGAACGAGTCCGCCGGCAAAACCCAAAGAAACTTAAAACATTACCCTGCGATTATTAGAACTCGTTATTGCACTTTGGTAATGCATTTCTATGACAAGTATCAGAAAAAAACTGAAAAAAGTAAAAATTTTAAATGCGGTGTTATCCTTTTGGAAGCACATTCTTCTTTTAATATGGGCTTAATTGCGACGCATTTCTTTTTCCGTGCGTTTGGATCATCATTTTTGTCTTCTCCAATTCCTACCAACTTTAAATTTTCTTTGCACAGAATTGAACGCTGATCACGAATATGTATAGCGCTTGTCGAAATTCCAATTAGGTTCAAAATTTGCGCCCAACTGTTTTCTTTGAATTTCGTACCCTCTTTCAATGGTCCAGTTTCAGTGACATGCCCACCACTATTTTTACCTCTAGAAAACTTACCAAATTTACCCATTTCACTCGAAATTTGACCAGAATCTAAATCTGGTCTCCTGCTCATGGAATTCCTGTAACTTTTTAAAAATGAACACCTTCTTGAAAACAAATCCTCGACCTATTTGGCTTCAAAGCCAGCTTACCGACCGATTTTAAAAACCGGCCAATTCTCACCAAACTTAGTTTTTTCTTGCAGAGAATTCAACGCTGATCACGAATAGCGTATGGCGCTTGTTGAAATTCCAATTAGTTCAAAAGTTATGCTTTTACCTTGCTCTTACTGGAAATTCGTCCCTTCTTTCAATAGTCTGTCGCGACATGACCACCACTATTTACCCTAGAAACTTACCAAAGTGAACCATTTCACTCGAAAATTTGACCAGAATCAAGATTCGGCCCCTGCTTCACGAACTTCCTGTAATTTTTTTAAAAATGAAACACCTTCTTGAAAAATCCGTCCTATTTGGCTTGAAAGCCAACTTACCGACCGATTTTAAAAAACCGGTTGTCATTCGAACGAGAGGCCACCGGCAAACCCAAAGACACTTAAAAAATTACCCGCGGTGATTATTAGAACTCCAGTTATTGCACTTTGGTAATGCATTTCTATGACAAGTATCAGAAAAACTAAAAGTAAAAATTTAATTGCGGTATTATAATTTTTTGAAGCATTCGGTTCCTAATATGGGGCTTAATTGCGACGCATTTCTCTTTTCCGTGCGTTTGATCATTTTTTGTCTTCCTCCAATTCTAACCAAACTTAAATATTTTTGCACAGAATTCAACGCTGAGCACGAATATGTATGGCGCTTTATCGAAAATTCCAATGACCAAAAGTTATGCCCAACGGCTTCTTTAAAATTCGTGCCCTCTTTCAATAGTCTGTTTTGTGCAATATGCCCACCATACTTATTTTTTACCCTGTGAAACTTACCAAAAGACCCATTTCACTCGAAATTTGACCAAGAAACCAAATCTACCGCTTCACGAAATTCCTTTTATTTTTTAAATGAAACACCTTCTTGAAAACCGACCTATTTGGCTTGAAAGCCAACTTACCGCCCGGATTTTAAAAACGCGGGTGTCATTCGAACGAGTCCGCCGGCAAACCCAAAGAAACTTTAAAACATTATGTCAAGTATTACAGGAACTCGCTATTGCACTTTGGTAATGCATTTCTATTATGTAAGTATCGTGAAAAACTGAAAAAGTAAAAATTTAAAATGCGGTGTCCTTTTTGAAGCACATTCTTCTTATGGGCTTAATTGCGACGCATTTCTCTTTTCCGTGCGTTTGGATCATTTTTGTCTTCTCCTCTCCCAATTCCTACCAACCTTAAATTTTCTTGCACAGAATTGGAACGCTGACCGAATATGTGTGCTAGCGCTTGGTCGAAATTCCAATTAGTTCTAAAAATTTATGCCTAACTGTTTTTGAATTTCGGTAATCTCTCTTCAAATGGTCCGTTTGGTGCGACATGCCCACCACTATTTTTTTACTCCTAGAACTACCAAATCTCTTACCCATTTCACTCGAAATTTGACTTGGTGAATCTAAACGGCCCCGTTTCGCGAAATCTGTAACTCTTTTAAAATGAAACACCTTCTTGAAAAAAACTGACCTATTTGGCCTCGTGCCAGTTTACCGACCGATTTTAAAAACCGGCCAATTCTCAACAAACTTAAGGTTTTTTCTTGCACAGAATTCAACGCTGGATCACGAATATGTATGGCGCTGAAATTCCAATTAGTCTGCAAAAGTTATGCTTAACGGTTTCCATTGAAATTCGTCCCCTCTTTCAATAGCTCGTTTCCAGTGACACATCACCAATATTTTACCCTGTGAAACTTCACGCGAACCATTTCACTGAAATTTGACCAGGAATCAAGATCTGGGTCTCCGTTTCACGAACTTCCTGTACTTTTTTTTAAAATGAACACCTTCTGAAAAACTGTCCTCATTTGGCTTGCCACCCCGCCTGACCGATTTTAAAAACCGGTTGTCATTCGAACGAGGCCATCACCGGCAAAACCTAAAGACACTTAAAAAATTACTTCCCGCGATTATTAGAACTCCAGTTATTGCACTTGCAATGCATTTCTATGACAAGTATCAGAAAACCAAAAAAAGTAAAAAATTTTAATTGCGGTATTATCCTTTTGAAGCATTCGTCTTTAATATGGGCTTAATTGCGACGCATTTCTTCTTTTCCGTGCGTTTGATCATTTTTTTTGCATCTTCCTCCAATTCTAACCAAACTTAAATATTTTTTGCACAGAATTCAATCGCCGATCACGAATATGTATGGCGCTTGTCGAAAATTCCAATTAGTTCAAAAGTTATGCCCAACGGTTTCCTTTTTAAAATTCGTGCCCTCTTTCAATAGTCTGTTTCCAGTGATACGCCCACTACTTATTTTTACCCTAGAAACTTACCAAAAAGACCCATTTCACTCGAAATTTGACCAAGAAAACCAAATCTGGTCTCCGTTTCACGAAATTCCTTTTATTTTTACATGAACACCTTCTGAAAAACTGACCTATTTGCCTTGAAAGCCAACTTACCGACCGATTTTAAAAACCCGGGTGTCATTCGAACGAGAGTCCGCCGGCAAACCCAAAGAAATCCTAAAACATTACCCCTGCGATTATTAGAACTCAAGTTATTGCACTTTGCTAATGCATTTCTATGACAAGTATCAGAAAAAAACCGAAAAAAAGTAAAAAAATTTTAAATGCGGTGTTAACCTTTTTGGAAGCACATTCTTCTTTTAAATTGGGTTAATTGGGACGGATTTCTCTTTTCCGTGCGTTTGGATCATTTTTTTTGTCTTCCTCCAATTTCTAACTAAACTTTAAATTTTCTTGCACAGAATTGAACGCTGATCACGAATATGTGTATAGCGCTTGTCGAAATTCCAATTAGTTCAAAATTTATGCCCAACTGTTTCTTGGAATTTCGTCCCCTCTTTTCAATGGTCCGTTTCTGAAAGTGACATGCCCACCACTATTTTTTTACCCTAGAAACTTACCAAATTCTACCCATTTCACTCGAAATTTGACCAGGAATCTAAATCTGGTCTCCGTTTCATGAAATTCCTGTAACTCTTTTTAAAAAATGAAACACCTTCTTGAAAAAACTGACCTATTTGGCTTGAAAGGCAGCTTACCGACCGATTTTAAAAAACCGGCCAATTCTCACCAAACTTAGTTTTTTCTTGCACAGAATTCAACGCTGATCACGAATATGTATGGCGCTTGTTGAAATTCCAATTAGTTCAAAAGTTATGCTTAATCTTGCTCATTGAAATTCGTCCCCTCTTTCAATAGTCTGTTTGTGCGACATGACCACCAATATTTTTTTTTTACCCTAGAAACTTACCAAAGTGAACCATTTTGACTCGAAATTTGACCAGGAATCAAGATCTGGTCTCCGTTTCACGAACTTCCTGTAATTTTTTTAAAAATGAAACACCTTCTTGAAAAATCCGTCCTATTTGGCTTGAAAGCCAACTTACCGACCGATTTTAAAACCGGTTGTTGCCCGAACGAGAGGCCAACACCGGCAAACCCAAAGACACTTAAAAAGTACCCCTGCGATTATTAGAACTCCAGTTATTGCACTTTGGTAATGCATTTCTATGACAAGTATCAGAAAACCAAAAAAGTAAAAAATTTTAATTGCGGTATTATCCTTTTTAGCCATTCGTCTTACTATGGGCTAATTGCGACGCATTTTCTTTTCCGTGCGTTTGGATCATTTTTTTGTCTTCCTCCACTCCTAACCAAACTTAAATATTTTGCACAGACCAACGCTGGATCACGAATATGTATGGCGCTTGTCGAAATTCCACTAGTTCAAAAGTTATGCCCAACGGTTTCCTTCTTTTAAAATTCGTGCCCTCTTTCAATAGTCTGTTTCCAGTGACATGCCCACCACTTATTTTTTACCCTAGAAACTTACCAAAAGACCCATTTCACTCGAAATTCTGACCAAGAAAACCAAATCTGGTCTCCCGTTTCACGAAATTTTACTTTACATAACACCTTCTTGAAAACTGACCTATTTGCCTGAAAGCCAATCCCTACTGACCGATTTTAAAACCTGTGTCATTCGAACGAGAGTCCGCCGGTGTAAAAAAACCCAAAGAAAACTTAAAAACATTACCCTGCGATTATTAGAACTCAAGTTATTGCATCACTTTTGCAATGCATTTCTAAGACAAGTATCGTGAAAAACCGAAAAAAAAGTAAAAAAATTTTAAATGCGGTAAGTTATCCTTTTTGAAGCACATTCTTCTTAATATGGGCTTAATTGCGACGCATTTCTTTTCCGCGTTTGATCATTTTTTGTCTTCCAATTCCTACCAACCTTAAAATTTTCTTGGTACAGAATTGAACGCTGATCACGAATATTTTATAGCGCTTGTCGAAATTCCAAGTTCAAAATTTATGCCCAACGTTTTTAAATTCGCCCCTTTTTAATGGCCCGTTTGTGAATGCCCAACTTTTTTTACCCTGAAATTTTACCTTTACCCATTTCACTCGAAATTTGCCCGGGAATCAAATTTTCCCTTTTTTAAATTTGTAACTCTTTTAAAATGAAACACCTTTTCCCTTTTTGGAAATTCCCCCGATTTTAAAACCGCCAAACCCCACCAAACAAATTTTTCTTTGCACAGAATTAAACCGATCACGAATATGTATGGCGCTTGTGAAATTCCATAGTTCGTTATCCCCAACGGTTTCTTTTAAAATTCGCCCCCTTTTTTCAATAGTCTGTTTCAGTGACATGACCACCATTTTTTTTTTACCCTAGAAACTTACCAAAAGTAACCTTTTTCCCCTGAAATTTGACCGGGAATCAAATTGGTCTCCGTTTCAGAACTTCCTGTTTTTTTAAAATGAAACACCTTCTTGAAAACGCCTATTTGCTTGAAAGAACTTACCGCCCTTTTTTTAAAAACCCGGGGTGTCTTTTCGAACGAGAGGCCCCCGGAAAAACCCAAAGACACTTAAAAATTACCCTGCGATTATTAGAACCCCAAAATATTGCATTTTTGAATGCTTTTTATGACAATTTCAGAAAAAAAAAAAAAAAAAAAATTTTAATTGGGTATTACCCTTTTTTTGAAGATTGTTTTTTAATATGGGCAAGGACGCATTTTTTTCCTGCTTTGGATCATTTTTGTCTTCCTCCATCTAACCAAACAAAATTTTTTAGGGAATTCCCCCGGATCACGAATATGTATGGCGCTTGTCGAAATTCCAATTAGTTCAAAAGTTATGCCCAACGGTTTCTTTAAATTCGTGCCCTCTTTTCAATAGTCTGTTTGTGACATGCCCACCACTTTTTTTACCCGAAACTACCAAAAACCATTTACTGAAATTTGACCAAGAAAACCAAATCTGGTCTCCGTTTCACGAACCTTTATTTTTAATGAACACCTCTTGAAAACCGACCATTGCTTGAAAGCCAACTACGCCGATTTTAAAACCGGGTGTATTCAGAGAGTCCGCCGGCAAACCAAAATTAAACATTACCCTGCGATTATTAGAACTCGTATTGCACTTTGTAATGCATTTCTATGACAAGTATCAGAAAAACCGAAAAAGTAAAAATTTTAAATGCGGTGTTATCCTTTTAGCAATTTTCTTAATTTTAAAGGACGATTTCTTTTCGGTTTGATCATTTTTTGTCTTCTCACCCACCAATTAAATTTTCTTGCACAAATTGAACGCTGATCAATATGTGTATAGCGCTTGTCGAAATTCAATTAGTTCAAAATTTATGCCCAACTGTTTTTGAATTCGTCCCTCTTTCAATGGTCCGTTTGGGGACATCCACATATTTTTACCCTGAAACTTACCAAATTTACCCATTTACCCGAATTTGACCGGAATCTAAATCTGGTTCCGTTCCCGAAATTCTGTAACTTTTTAAAATGAAACACCTTTGAAAACGCTTTTGGCTTCAAAGGCTTACGACCGATTTTAAAACCGGCAATTCTCACCAAACTATTTTTCTTGCACAGAATTAAACTGATCACGAATATGTGGCGCTTTTGAAATCCATAGTTCAAAGTTATGCAACGGTTTCTTAAATGTCCCTCTTTCAATAGTCTGTTTCAGTGACATGACCACCACTATTTTTTTACCTCCTAGAATCTACCAAAGTGAACCATTTCACTCGGAAATTTCACCCAGAATCAAGATCTGGTCTCCGTTTCACGAACTTCCGTAATTTTAAAATGAAACACCTTCTTTGAAAATCGACCTATTTGGCTTGAAAGTTTAACTTACTGACCGATGCAAAACCGGGTGTCTTTGAACGAGAGGCCACCGGCAAACCCAAAGACACTTAAAATGGCACTGCGATTATTAGAACTCCAAATATTGCACCCCTTTGGTAATGCATTTAAGTGACAAGTATCAGAAAAACCAAGAAAAAAGTAAAAAATTTTAATTGCGGTATTATCCTTTTTTGAAGCATTCGTCTTTAATATGGGCTTAATTGCGACGCATTTTCTTTTCCGTGCGTTTGGATCATTTTTGTCTTCCTCCAATTTAACCAAACTTAAATTTTTCTCTTTTGCACAGAATTCAACGCTGATCACGAATATGTATGGCGCTTGTCGAAATTCCACTAGTTCAAAAGTTATGCCCACCTGTTTCTTTTGAAATTCGTGCCCTCTCTTTCAATAGCTCCGTTTGTGACATGCTCCACCACTTTATTTTTTACCCTAGAACGTACCAAAAGACCCATTTCACTCTCGAAATTTGACTCAAGAAAACCCAAATCTGGTCTCCGTTTCAATGAAATTCCTTTATTTTAAATGAAACACCTTTCCTTTGAAAACTGACCTATTTGGCTTTGGAAAAGCCAATCCACTGTGGACCGATTTTAAAACCCCGGGTGTCATTCGAACGAGAGTCCGCCGGCAAACCCAAAGAAACTTAAACATTACCCCTGCGATTATTAGAACTCGCTATTTAATTTGCAATGCATTTCTATGACAAGTATCAGAAAACCGAAAAGCAAAAAATTTTAAATGCGGTGTTATCCTTTTGAAGCACATTCTTTCTTTAATATGGGCTTAATTGCAGACGCATTTCTTTTTCCGTGTGTTTGATCATATTTTTGTCTTCCTCCAATTCCTACCAACCTTAAATTTTCTTGCACAGAATTGAACGCTGATCACGAATATGTATAGCACTTGTCGAAATTCCAAATTAGTTCTAAAAATTTATGCTCCAACTTTTTCTTTGAACAAATTCGTCCCTCTTCTTCACGTCCTGCCTTGCTTAATGCCTACCCACTATTTTTATCCTAGAAACTTACCAAATTTACCCATTTCTACCGAAATTTTAACGGTAATCTAAATCTGGTCTCCGTTTCGCGAAATTGCAAACTCTTTAAAATGAAACACCTTCTTGAAAAACTGACCTATATTCGGCTTCAAAGCCAGCTTACTGACCAATTTTAAAAAACTTCCTGGCCAATTTCACTAAACTCAGTTTCTTTGCACAGAATTCAACGCTGATCACGAATATGTATGGCGCTTGTCGAAATTCCAATTAGTTGAAACGTAATGCCCAACGGCTTTAAAATTCGTCCCTCTTTCTAGTCTGTTTCAGTGATACCCACCATTATTTACCCTAGAAAATTACTCAAAGTGAACCATTTCACCTCGAAATTTAATTTGTGGAATCGAAATCTGGTCTCCGTTTCTAGCCTGAAATCTCTCGTAATTTTTAAAATGGAAACGCCCTTCTTGAAAACACTGACTATTTTGGCTTGAAAGCCAACTTACCGACCGCCCGTTTTAAAACCCGGCGTTCGAACGGCGAGTCCGCCGGCAAAACCCAAAAGAAACTTAAAACATTACCCTGGCAGACACAGGAACTCAAGTTATTGCACCTCGGTACGCATTTCTACATAAGTATCAGAAAAAGAAACCTAAAAATAAGTAAAAAATTTTAAAATGCAAGTTATCCTTTTTGAAGCACATTCTTCTTTAATATGGGCTTAATTGCGACGCATTTCTTCTTTCCGTGCGTTTGGATATTTTTTTTTTGGTTCTCCACCAATTCCTACCAAACTTAAATTTTCGCACAGAATTCAACGCTGCTGATCACGAAATATGTATAGCGCCGGCCGGTACCCACTGCCCAAAATTATGCCCAACTGTTTTTTTGAAATTGTCCTCTTTCTCAATAGTGACACATGCCCACCACTATTTATTTTTACCCTAGAAACTTACCAAAGTTACCCATTTCACTGAAATTTGACCAGAATCTAAATCTGGTCTCCGTATCGCGAAATTCCTGTAACTTTTTTAAAAAAATGAAACACCTTCTTGAAAAAACCGACCTATTTGGCTTCAAAGCCAGCTATCGACCGATTTTAAAAAAACCGGCCAATTTCACCAAACTTAGTTTTTCTTGCACAGAATTTAATGCTGATCACGAATATGTATGGCGCTTGTCGAAATTCCAAATACTTCAAAAAGTTATGCCCACCTGCTCATTGAAATTCGTCCCTCTTTCAATAGTCTGTTCTTGCGACATGCCCACCACTTATTTTTACCCTAGAAACTTACCAAAGTGACCCATTTTCACTCGAAATATGACCAGGAATTCAACCTGGTCTCCGTTTCACGAACTTCATGTAATTTTTTAAAATGAAACACCTTCTTTGAAAAACCGACCTATTTTATCTATAAAGCCAACTTACCGACCGATTTTAAAAACCGGGTGTCTTTCGAACGAGGCCTCCCCAAAACCAAAGCATACTTTGTAAAACATTACCCTGTGATTATTAGAACTCGAGTTGCACTTTGGTAATGCATTTCTATGACAAGTATCAGAAACCGAAAAAAAAAGTAAAAACATTTTAATTGCGGTATTATTCCTTTTTGGAAGCACTGCCTTTTAATATGGGCTTAATTATAATTTACTTTCTTTTCCGTGCTTGACTATTTTTTTTTGTCTTCCTCCAATTCCTACCAACCTTAAATTTTTTCCTTGCACAGAATTGAACGCTGATCACGAATATGTGTATAGCGCTTGTTTGAAATTCCAATTAGTTCAAAATTTATGCCCAACTGTTTCTTTTGAAATTGTCCTCTTCACAATGGTCCGTTTCAGTGACATGCCCACCACTTATTTTTACCCTAGAAACTTAACAAAAAGACCTTATTTCACTCCGAAATTTGACCAAGAAAAACCAAATCTGGTCTCCGTTTCAAAATCTTTTTATTTTTAAATGAAACACCTTCTTGAAAAAAACTGACCTATTTGGCTTGAAAGCCAACTTACCGACCGACTTTTAAAACCCGGGTGTCATTCGAACGAGAGCTCGCCGGCAAAACCCCAAGAAACTTAAAACATTACCCTGCGATTATATTAGGAACTCGTTATTGCACTTTGTACGTATTTCTATGACAAGTATCAGAAAAAACCGAAAAAAAGTAAAAAAAAATTTTTAAATGCGATGTTGTCCTTTTTGAAGCGCCATTCTTTCTCTTTAATATGGGGCTTAATTGGTGACGCATTTCTTTTCCGTGCTTTTTGATCATTTTTGTCTTCCTCCAATTCTACCAAACTTAAATTTTTCTTGCACAGAATTAAAAGCTGATCACGAATATGTATAGCGCTTGTCGAAATTCTAATTAGTTCAAATTTATGCCAACTGTTTTTTTGAAATTCGTCCCCTCTTTCAATAGTGACATGCCCACCACTATTTTTTTTACCCTAGAAACTTACCAAAGTTACCCATTTTACTCGAAATTTGACCAGGAATCTAAATCTGGTCTCCGTTTCGCGAAATTCCTGTAACTCTTTTATAAATGAAACACCTTCTTGAAAAAACCGACCTATTTGGTTTCAAACACCGACCGTTTTTTAAAAAACCGGCCAATTCTCACCAAACTTAGTTTTTCTTGCACAGGTTTAACGCTGATCACGAATATGTATGGCGCTTGTCGAAATTCCATTTACTTCAAAAGTTATGCCCAACGGTTTCATTGAAATTCGTCCCCTCTTTCAATAGTCTGTTTCAGTGACATGCCCACCACTTATTTTTTTTTTACCCTAGAAACTTACCAAAGTGACCCATATCACTCGAAATATGACCAGGAATCCAAATCTGGTCTCCGTTTCACGAACTTCATGTAATTTTTTTTAAAATGAAACACCTTCGTGAAAAAACAGAACTATTTGGCTATAAAGCCAACTTACCGACCGATTTTAAAAAACTGGGTGTCATTCGAACAAGAGTCCGCCGGCAAACACAAAGACACTTAAAACATTACCCTGCGATTATTAGAACTCCAGTTATTGCACTTTGGTAATGCATTTGTATGACAAGTATCAGAAAAAAACCGAAAAAAAAGTAAAAAAATTTTAAATGCGGTGTTATCCTTTTTGAAGCACATTCTTCTTTAATATGGGCTTAATTGCGACGCATTTCTCTTTTCCGTGCGTTTGGATCATTTTTTTGTCTTCCTCCAATTCCTACCAACCTTAAATTTTCTTGCACAGAATTGAACGCTGATCACGAATATGTGTATAGCGCTTGTCGAAATTCCAATTAGTTCAAAATTTATGCCCAACTGTTTCTTTGAAATTCGTCCCCTCTTTCAATGGTCCGTTTCAGTGACATGCCCACCACTATTTTTTTTTACCCTAGAAACTTACCAAATTTACCCATTTCACTCGAAATTTGACCAGGAATCTAAATCTGGTCTCCGTTTCGCGAAATTCCTGTAACTCTTTTTAAAAATGAAACACCTTCTTGAAAAAACCGACCTATTTGGCTTCAAAGCCAGCTTACCGACCGATTTTAAAAAACCGGCCAATTCTCACCAAACTTAATTTTTCTTGCACAGAATTCAACGCTGATCACGAATATGTATGGCGCTTGTCGAAATTCCAATTAGTTCAAAAGTTATGCCCAACGGTTTCTTTAAAATTCGTCCCCTCTTTCAATAGTCTGTTTCAGTGACATGACCACCACTATTTTTTTTTACCCTAGAAACTTACCAAAGTGAACCATTTCACTCGAAATTTGACCAGGAATCAAGATCTGGTCTCCGTTTCACGAACTTCCTGTAATTTTTTTAAAAATGAAACACCTTCTTGAAAAACCGTCCTATTTGGGGCTTGAAAAGCCAACTTACTGACCGATTTTAAAAACCGGGTGTCATTCGAACGAGAGGTACAATGGCAAACCTAAAAGACACTTAAAAAAATTACCTCCTGCGATTATTAGAACTCCAGTTATTGCACTTTGGTAATGCATTTCTATGACAAGTATCAGAAAAACCAAAAAAAGTAAAAAATTTTAATTGCGGTATTATCCTTTTGAAGCATTCGTCTTAATATGGGCTTAATTGCGACGTGCATTTCTTTCCGTGCGTTTGATCATTATCTCATTTTTTTGTCTTCCTCCAATTCTGTAACTACAAACCCTTAAATTTTTGCACAGAATTCAACGCTGATCACGAATATGTATGGCGCCTTTTGTCGAAATTCCAATTAGTTGAAAACGTTATGCTCCAACGGTTTCTTCAAAATTCGTCCCTCTTCAATAGTCTGTTTCAGTGACATGCCCACCACTATTTTTTTTACCCTAGAAAATTACCAAAGTGAAACCCATTTCACTCGAAATTTGACCAGGAATCCAAATCTGGCCCCTTTTCACGAACTTCCTGTAATTTTTTTTACAATGAAACACCTTCTTGAAAAATCTGACCTATTTGGCTTGAAAGCCAACTTACCGACCGATTTTAAAAACCCGGGTGTCATTCGAACGAGAGTCCGCCGGCAAACCCTAAGAAAACTTAAAATTACCCTGCGATTATTAGGAACTCAAGTTATTGCACTTGGGTAATGCATTTCTATGACAAGTATCAACAGAAAAAAACTGAAAAAAGTAAAAAATTTTAAATGCGATGTTATCCTTTTGAAGCACATTCTTCTTAATATGGGTTTAATTTTGCGACGCATTTCTCTCTTTTTTCCAAAGTGTTGGATCATTTTTTGTCTTCTCCTCCAATTCCTACCAAACTTAAATTTTCTTGCATTGGTGAATTCAACGCTGATCACGAATATGTATAGCGCTTGTCGAAATTCTAATTAGTCTTCAAAATTTATGCCTAACTGTTTCTTTTTGAAATCTGGTCCCCTCTTTCAATAGTGACATGCCCACCACTATATTTTTACTCCTAGAAACTTTACTAAAGTTACTCATTTTACTCTCGAAATTTGACCTCAGGAATCTAAATCTGGTCTCCGTTTCAAGGAAATTCCTGTAACTCTTTTAAAATGAAAACACCTCTTTGAAAACCGACCTATTTGGCTTCAAAGCCAGCTTACCGACCGATTTTTAAAAACCGTCCAATTCTCACCAAACTTAGTTTTTCTTGCACAGAATTTAACGCTGATCACGAATATGTATGGCGCTTGTCGAAATTCCATTTACTTCAAAAGTTATGCCCAACGGTTTCATTGAAATTCGTCCCCTTTTTCAATAGTCTGTTTCAGTGACATGCCCACCACTTATTTTTTTTTTACCCTAGAAACTTACCAAAGTGACCCATATCACTCGAAATATGACCAGGAATCCAAATCTGGTCTCCGTTTCACGAACTTCATGTAATTTTTTTTAAAATGAAACACCTTCGTGAAAAAACCGACCTATTTGGCTATAAAGCCAACTTACCGACCGATTTTAAAAAACTGCGTTGGCCCGAACAAGAGTCCGCCGGCAAACACAAAGACACTTAAAACATTACCCCTGCGATTATTAGAACCCAGTTATTGCACTTTGGTAATGCATTTCTATGACAAGTATCAGAAAAAAAACCGAAAAAAGGAAAAATTTAAATGCGGTGTTATCCTTTTGAAGCACATTCTTTCTTAATATGGGCTTAATTGGTGACGCATTTCTTTTCCGTGCGTTTGACTATTTTTTTGTCTTCCACCTTCCTACCAACCTTAAATTTTCTTGCACAGAAATGAACGCTGATCACGAATATGTGTGTATAGCGCTTGTCGAAATCTAATTAGTTCAAAATTTATGCCTAACTGTTTCCTTTGAAATTCGTCCCCTCTTTCAATGGTCCGTTTCAGTGATATGCCTTACCACTATTTTTAATTCTAGAACTTACCAAATTTTTACTCCATTCTCACTCGAAATTTGACCAGGAATCTAAATCTGGTCTCCGTTTCGCGAAATTCCTGTAACTCTTTTAAAAATGAAACACCTTCTTGAAAAACCGACCTATTTGGCTTCCAAAGCCAGTTTACCGACCGATTTTAAAAAATCGGCCAATTCTACCAAACTTAATTTTTCTTGCACAGAATTCAACGCTGATCACGAATATGTATGGCGCTTGTCGAAATTCCAATTAGTTCTAAAAAGTTATGCCCAACGGTTTCTTTTAAAATTCGTCCCTCTTTCAATAGTCTCTTTCAGTGCATTACGACCACCACTATTTTTTACTCCTAGAAACTTACCAAAAGTGAACCATTTCACTCGAAATTTGACCAGGAATCAAGATCTGGTCTCCGTTTCAATGAACTTCCTGTAATTTTTAAAAATGAAACACCTTCTGAAAACTGTCCTATTTGGCTTTGAGTCAACTTACCGACTGATTTTAAAAACCGGGTGTTATTCGAACGAGAGGCCACCGCAAACCCAAAGACACCTCAAAAATTACCCTGCGATTATTAGAACTCCAGTTATTGCACTTTGGTAATGCATTTCTATGACAAGTATCAGAAAACCAAAAAAAAGTAAAAAATTTTAATTGCGGTATTATCCTTTTTTGAACTATCTGTCTTTAATATGGGCTTAATTGCGACGCATTTCTCTTTCCGTGCGCGTTTGGGATCATTTTTTGTCTTCCTCCAATTCTAACCAAACCTTAAATTTTTTGCACAGAATTCAACGCTGATCACGAATATGTGTATGGCGTCCTAATGAAATTCCACCAGTTGGAAATGCTGGTGCTCCAACGGTTTCCTTTTTTTAAAAATTCGTCCCCTCTTCAATAGTCTGTTTCAGTGGACATGCCCACCACTATTTTTTTTACCCTAGAAAATTACTAAAGTGAACCATTTTACTCTGAAATTTGACCAGGAATCCAAATCTGCCCCTTTTCAATGAACTTCCTGTAATTTTTTTTACAATGAAAACACCTTCTTGAAAATCTGACCTATTTGGCTTGAAAGCCAACTTTACCGACCGATTTTAAAACCCGGGTGTCATTCGAACGAGAGTCCGCCGGCAAACCCAAAGAAACTTAAAACATTACCCTGCGATTATTAGGAACTCAAGTTATTGCACTTTTGGTAATGTATTTTATGACAAGTATCAGAAAAAAAAAAAAACTGAAAAAAAAAAGTAAAAAAACATTTTAATTGCGGTATTATCCCTTGTTACCCGTCTTAATATGGGCTTAATTGCGACGTATTTCTTTTCCGTTCGTTTGGATCATTTTTGTCTTCCTCCAATTCCTACCAACCTTTAAATTTTCTTTTGCACAGAATTGAACGCTGATCACGAATATGTATGCTTGTCGAAATTCCAATTAGTTCAAAAAATTTATGCCCAACTGTTTCTTTGAAATCGTCCCCTTTCAATGGTCCGTTTCCCAGTGACATGCCCACCACTCTATTTTTTACCCTAGAAACTTACCAAAAGACCTATCACCTCGAAATTTGACCAAGAAAACCAAAATCTGGTCTCCGTTTCACGAAATTCCTTTTATTTTTTTAAATGAAACACCTTCTTGAAAAACTGACCTATTTGGCTTGAGTTTCTCAACTTACTGACCGATATTAAAACTCCGGGTGTCATTCGAACGAGAGCCCCGCTGGCAAACCCCAAGAAACTTAAAACATTACCCTGCGATTATTAGAACTCGCTATTGCACTTTGGTAATGCATTTCCTAAGTGACAAGTATCAGAAAACCGAAAAAAAGTAAAAATTTTAAATGCGATGTTATCCTTTTTGAAGCACACTTT
The DNA here is from genome assembly GCA_019973955.1 of Trichonephila inaurata madagascariensis. Lineage (NCBI taxonomy): Eukaryota > Metazoa > Arthropoda > Arachnida > Araneae > Nephilidae > Trichonephila > Trichonephila inaurata. Next base: position 9,894 of record BMAV01000492.1, on the reverse strand, counting down.
TCTTTAATATGGGCTTAATTGCGACGCATTTCTCTTTCCGTGCGTTTGATCATTTTTGTCTTCCCTCCACTCCTAAACTTAAATTTTTCTTGCACAGAATTCAACGCTGATCACGAATATGTATAGCGCTTTTTGTCGAAATTCTAATTAGTTCAAAATTTATGCCTAACTGTTTTTTTTTTTGAAATTCGCTGTCCCCTCTTTCAATAGTGACATGCCCACCACTATTTTTACCCTAGAAACTTTTTCTACTAAAGTTACCTTATTTTACTCGAAATTTGACCAGGAATCTAAATCTGGTCTCCGTTTCACGAAATTCCTTTTATTTTTTAAATGAACACCTTCTTGAAAACTGACCTATTTGGCTTGAAAGCCAACTTTACCGACTGATTTTAAAAACCCGGGTGTCATTCGAACGAGAAGCCAGCCGGCGCCCTAAAGAAACTTTCTTAAAACATTACCCTGCGATTATTAGAACTCCAGTTATTGCACTTTGCAATGCATTTGTATGACAAGCATCAGAAAAATCCGGAAAAAAAGTGTAAAAAATTTTTAAATGCGGTGTTATCCTTTTTGAAGCACATTCGTCTTAATATGGGCTTAATTGCGACGCATTTCTTTCCGTGCGTTTGATCATATTTTGTCTTCCTCCAATTCTACCAAACTGAAATTTTCTTGGCACAGAATTCAACGCTGATCACGAATATGTATAGCGCTTGTCGAAATTCCAATTAGTCTCAAAATTTATGCCTAAGTGTTTCTTTGAAATTCGTCCCCTCTTTCCAATAGTCCGTTTCCAGTGACATGCCCACTAATTATTTTTTAACCCTAGAAATCACCAAATTTACCCATTTCACTCGAATTTTAAATCCAGGAATCTAAATCTGGTTCCGTTTCAAGTGAAATTCCTGTAACTTTTTAAAATGAAACACCTTCTTGAAAAACCGGACCTATTTGGCTTCAAACCAGCTTACTGACCAATTTTAAAAAAACCGGCCAATTCTCACCTTCCTCAAACTTAGTTTTCTTGCACAGAATTCAACGCTGATCACGAATATGTATGGCGCTTGTCGAAATTCCAATTAGTTGAAACGCTATACCCAAGGTTTCTTTTAAAATTCGTCCCTCTTTCTTCAATAGTCTGTTTCAGTGACATGCCCACCACTATTTACCCTAGAAAAATTACCAAAGTGAACCATTTCACTCGAAATTTCCACCAGGAATCCAAATCTGGTCTCCGTTTCACGAAATTCCTGTAATTTTTTAAATGAAACACCTTCTTGAAAACTGTACCTATTTGGCTTTGAAAGCCAACTTACCGGGACTGATTTTAAAAACCGGGTGTCATTCGAACGAGAGGCCTCCCCTTAAAAACTAAAGACACTTAAAACATTACCCTGTGATTATTAGGAACTCGAGTTATTGCACTTTTGGTAATGCATTTCTATGACAAGTATCAGAAAACCGAAAAAAAAAGTAAAAACATTTTAATTGCGGTATTATCCTTTTAAAGCATTCGTCTTTAATATGGGCTTATTAAGGACGCATTTCTTTCCGTGCGTTTGATCATTTTTTTGTCTTCTTCCACTCCTACCAACCTTAAATTTCTTGCACAGAATTGAACGCTGATCACGAATATGTATAGCGCCTTCGAAATTTAATTAGTTCAAAATTTATGCCCAACTCTTCCCTTTGGTGGTCCCCTCACTCAATAGTCCGTTTCAGTGACATGCCCACTACTTATTTTTTTTACCCTAGAAACTACTAAAAAGACCCATTTCACCTGAAATTTGACCATGAAAACTTTCAAATCTGGTCTCCCGTTTCACGAAATTCCTTTTATTTTTTTAATGAAACACCTTCTTGAAACTGACCATTTGGCTTGAAAGCCAACTTACCGACCCTGATTTTAAAAACCCGTGTCATTCGAACGAGAGTCCGCCGGCAAACCCAAAGAAACTTTTAAAACATTACCCTGCGATTATTAGAACTCGCTATTGCACTTTGTAATGCATTTCTATGACAAGTATCAGAAAACCGAAAAAGTAAAAAATTTTAAATGCGGTGTTATCCTTTTTTGAAGCACATTCTTTCTTATGGGCTTAATTGCGACGCATTTCTCTTTTCCGTGCGTTTGGATCATATTTTTGTCTTCCTCCAATTCCTACCAACCTTAAATTTTCTTGCACAGAATTGAACGCTGATCACGAATATGTGTATAGCGCTTGTCGAAATTCCAATTAGTTCAAAATTTATGCCCAACTTTTTCTTTGAAATTCGTCCCCTCTTTCAATGGTCCGTTTCAGTGACATGCCCACCACTATTTTTTTTTACCCTAGAAACTTACCAAATTTACCCATTTCACTCGAAATTTGACCAGGAATCTAAATCTGGTCTCCGTTTCGCGAAATTCCTGTAACTCTTTTAAAAATGAAACACCTTCTGAAAAACTGACCTATTTGGCTTCAAAGGCCAGCTTACTGACCAATTTTAAAAACTGGCCAATTCTCACCAAACTCAGTTTTCTTGCACAGAATTCAACGCTGATCACGAATATGTATGGCGCTTGTCGAAATTCCACCTCATTAAACGTAATGCCCAACGGTTTTTAAAATTCGTCCCTCTTCAATAGTCTGTTTCCAGTGGACATACCCAATTACTATTTTACCCTAGAAAATTACCAAAAGTGAACCATTTTACCTTCGAAATTTGACCAGGAATCGAAATCTGGTCTCCGTTTCCCACGAACTTCCTGTAATTTTTTTAAATGAAACACCTTCTTGAAAAACTGACCTATTTTGGCTATAAAGCCAACTTCTTACCGACCGACTTTAAAACCGGGTGTCTTTCGAACGAGAGTCCGCCGGCAAACCCAAAGAAACTTAAAACATTACCCCTGCGATTATTAGAACTCAAGTTATTGCACTTTTTGGTAATGCATTTCTAAGGACAAGTATCAGAAAAACCGAAAATAAGTAAAAAATTTTAAATGCGGTGTTATCCTTTTGAAGCACATTCTTCTTTAATATGGGCTTAATTGCGACGTGCATTTCTTCTTTCCGTGCGTTTGATCATTTTTTTGTCTTCCACTCACCTCACTAAACTTAAATTTTCTTGCACAGAATTCAACGCTGATCACGAATATGTATAGCGCTTGCCTAGAAATTCTAATTAGTTCAAAATTCTATGCCCAACTGTTTTTTGAAATTCGTCCCCTTTTTTCACAGTGTATGTCTACCCACTATTTATTTTTTTTTTTACCTCTAGAACTTACCAAAGTTACCCATTTCACTCGAAATTTGACTATGAATCTAAATCTGGTCTCCGTTTCATGAAATTCCTGTAACTCTTTTAAAATGAAACACCTTCTTGAAAACTGACCTATTTGGCTTCAAAGCCAGCTTACTGACCGATTTTTAAAACCGGCCAATTCTCACCAAACTTAGTTTTTCTTGCACAGAATTTAACGCTGATCACGAATATGTATGGCGCTTTTCTGTCGAAATTCCAAATACTTCAAAAGTTATGCCTAACGGTTTCATTGAAATTCGTCCCCTTTCAATAGCCTGTTTCCAAAGTGATATGCCCACTACACTTATTTTTTTTACCCTAGAAACTTATACTCAAAGTGACCCATTTCACTGAAATATGATCGTAACTAAACTGGTCTCCGTTTCACGAACTTCATGTACTTTTTAAAAATGAAACACCTTCTTGAAAACTGACCTATTTGGCTATAAAAGCCAACTTTACCGACCGATTTTAAAAAACCGGGTGTCTTTCGAACGAGAGGCCTCCCCAAAACCACAAAGACACTTAAAAACATTACCCTGTGATTACAGGAACTCGAGTTATTGCACTTTTGCAATGCATTTCTATGACAAGTATCAGAAACCGAAAAAAAAGTAAAAACATTTAATTGCGGTATTATCCTTTTGAAGCATCTTTGTCTTAATATGGGCTTAATTGCGACGCACTTTTCCGTGCGTTTGATCATTTTTTGTCTTCCTCCAATTCCTACCAACCTTAAATTTTCTTGCACAGAATTGAACGCTGATCACGAATATGTGTATAGCGCTTGTCGAAATTCCACCAGTTCAAAAATTTATGCCCAACTGTTTCCTTTGAAATTCGTCCCCTTTCAATGGTCCGTTTCCAGTGACATGCCCACCACTTTATTTTTACCCTAGAAACTTACCAAAAGACCCATTTCACTGAAATTTGACCAAGAAAAACCAAATCTGGTCTCCCGCTCACGAAATTCCTTTATTTTTTAAATGAAACACCTTCCTTTTGAAAACCGACCTATTTGGCTTGAAAGCCAACTTACCGACCGATTTTAAAACCCGGTGTCATTCGAACGAGAGTCCGCCGGCAAACCCCAAGAAAACTTAAAACATTACCCTGCGATGGTTAGAACTCAAATTATTGTGACTTAAAATGCATTTCTATGACAAGTATCAGAAAAAACCGAAAAAAGTAAAAAATTTTAAAATGCGATGTTATCATTTTGAAGCACATTCTTCTTTAATATGGGCTTAATTGCGACGCATTTCTCTTTTCCAAAAGTGTTTGATCTCATTTTTGTCTTCCCTCCACCTCCTACCAAACTTAAATTTTCTTGTACAGAATTCAACGCTGATCGCGCGAATATGTATAGCGCTTGTCGAAATTTAATTAGTTCAAAATTTATGCCTAAATTGTTTTTGAAATTCGTCCCTCTTTTCTCACAGTGCGACATGCCCAATTACTATTTTTTTTTACCCTAGAACTTACCAAAGTTACCCATTTTACTCGAAATTTGACCAGAATCTAAATCTGGTCTCCGTTTCTGCTAAAATTCCTGTAACTCTTTTAAAAAATGAAACACCTTCTTGAAAAACTGACCTATTTGGCTTCGTGCCAGCTTTTACCGGACCGATTTTTAAAACCGGCCATAATTCTCACTAAACTTAGTTTTTCTCTTGGTATTGTGAGTTTAACGCTGATCACGAATATGTATGGCGCTTGTCGAAATTCCATTTACTCGCAAAAGTTATGCCTTAACGGTTTCATTGAAATTCGTCCCCTCTTTCTTCAATAGCTAGTCTGTTTCCAGTGATATGCCCACCACTTATTTTTTTTTTACCCTAGAAACTTACCAAAGTGACCCATATCACTCGAAATATGACCAGGAATCCAAATCTGGTCTCCGTTTCACGAACTTCATGTAATTTTTTTTAAAATGAAACACCTTCTTGAAAAAACCGACCTATTTGGCTATAAAGCCAACTTACCGACAGATTTTAAAAAACTGGGTGTCATTCGAACAAGAGTCCGCCGGCAAACACAAAGACACTTAAAACATTACCCTGCGATTATTAGAACTCCAGTTATTGCACTTTGGTAATGCATTTGTATGACAAGTATCAGAAAAAAACCGAAAAAAAAGTAAAAAAATTTTAAATGCGGTGTTATCCTTTTTGAAGCACATTCTTCTTTAATATGGGCTTAATTGCGACGCATTTCTCTTTTCCCTGCGTTTGGATCATTTTTTTGTCTTCCTCCAATTCCTACCAACCTTAAATTTTCTTGCACAGAATTGAACGCTGATCACGAATATGTATGGCGCTTGTCGAAATTCCAATTAGTTGAAACGTTATGCCCAATTTGCTCTTTAAAATTCGTCCCCTTTCAATAGTCTGTTTCAGTGACATGCCCACCACTATTTTTTTTTTACCCTAGAAAATTACCAAAGTGAACCATTTCACTCGAAATTTGACCAGGAATCCAAATCTGGTCTCCTTTTCACGAACTTCCTGTAATTTTTTTTACAATGAAACACCTTCTTGAAAAATCTGACCTATTTGGCTTGAAAGCCAACTTACTGACCGATTTTAAAACCCGGGTGTCATTCGAACGAGTCCGCCGGCAAACCTAAAGAAATCCTAAAACATTACCCTGCGATTATTAGAACCTGCTATTGCAATTTCGTAATGCATTTCTATGACAAGACGCAAAACCGAAAAAAAAAAGTAAAAAACATTTTAACTGCGGTATTATCCTTTTTGAAGCATTCGCCTTTTAATATGGGCTTAATTGCGACGTGCATTTTTCCGTGCGTTTGGATCATTTTTTGTCTTCCCTCCACCCTACCAAATCTTTAAATTTTCTTGCACAGAAATGAACGCTGATCACGAATATGTGTATAGCGCTTGTCGAAATTCCAATTAGTTCAAAAATTTATGCCCAACTGTTTCTTTGAAATTGTCCTTCTCTTTTCAATGGTCCGTTTCCCAGTGACATGCCCACCACTTATTTTTTTTTACTCCTAGAAACTTAAGCAAAAAGACCCATTTCACTGAAATTTAATTCAAGAAAACTAAATTCGTCCTGTTTCACCGAAATTCTTTTTATTTTAAATGAAACACCTCTTCTTGAAAACTCGACCTATTTGGCTTGAAAGCCAACTTACCGGACCGATTTTAAAACCCGGGTGTCATTCGAACGAGAGTCCGCCGGCAAACCCTAAGAAACTTAAAACATTACCCCAAGTGATTATTAGAACTCAAGTTATTGCACTCTTTGGTAATGCATTTCTATGACAAGTATCAGAAAAACCGAAAAAAAGTAAAAAAATTTTAAAATGCGATGTTATCCTTTTTGGAAGGCATTCTTTCTTTTTAATATGTGCCTTTAATTTGCGACGCATTTCTTTTCCGTGCGTTTGGATCATTTTTTTGTCTTCCTCCACTCTACCAAACTTAAAATTTTCTGCACAGAATTCAACGCTGATCACGAATATGTATAGCGCTTGTCGAAATTCTAATTAGTTCAAAAATTTATGCCCAACTGTTTTTTGAAATTCGTCCCCTTTCCAATAGTGACATGCCCACCACTATTTTTTTTACCCTAGAAACTTACCAGTTACCTATTTCCACTCGAAATTTGACTATGAATTCCAAATCTGGTCTCCGTTTCTACTTGTACCTTTTTATTTTTTAAATGAAACACCTTCTTGAAAACTGACCTATTTGGCTTGAAAGCCAACTTAATACTGACCGATTTTAAAACCCGGGTGTCATTCTGAACGAGAGTCCGCCGGCGCCCTAAAGAAACTTAAAATACTTCCCGCGATTATTAGAACCTTCCAGTTATTGCACTTTGGTAATGCATTTGTATGACAAGTATCAGAAAAAACCTGCAAAAAGTAAAAATTTTAAATGCGTAGTGCTGTATCCTTTTAGCTTTCACACATTCGTCTTAATATGGGCTTTTAATTCCCTCATGACACTTCTCTTTCCTGTGCGTTTGACTATATTTTTGTCTTCCTCCACCCTACTAAACTGAAATTTTCTGGCACAGAATCTCAACGCTGATCACGAATATGTATACGCCATCGAAATTCAATTAGTTCAAAATTTATGCCTAAGTGTTTCTTTTGAAATTAGTCCCCTCTTTCTTCAATAGTCCGTTTCAGTGACATGCCCACCACTATTTTTTAAACTTAGAAACTTACCAAATTTACCCATTTCACTGAATTTTAACCAGGAATCTAAATCTGGTTCCGTTTCAAGGAAATCTCTGTAACTCTTTTAAAAAAATGAAACACCTTCTTGAAAACTGACCTATTTGGCTTCAAAACTGTTTTACTGACCAATTTAAAACTGGCCAATTCTCACCAAACTTAGTTTTCTTGCACAGAATTCAACGCTGATCATGAATATGTATGGCGCTTTTGTCGAAATTCCAATTAGTTGAAACGTTATAATCTAAGGGTTTCTTTAAAATTGTCCCCTCTTTCAATAGTCTGTTTCAGCACATGCCCACTACTATTTTTTTATCACTCCTGTAAATTACCAGTGAACCATTTCTAATTCGGAAATTTGACCAGGAATCCAAATCTGGTCTCCCCGTTTCCTCTTAATGAAATTCCTGTAATTTTTTTAAATGAAACACCTTTCCAAAACTGTACTATTTGCAGGCTTTGAAAGCCAACTTACTGACCGATTTTAAAACCGTGTCATTCGAACGAGAGGCCTCCCCCCAAAACCACAAAGACACTTAAAAACATTACCCTGTGATTATTAGAACTCTCGAGTTATTGCACTTTGGTAATGCATTTCTATGACAAGTATCAGAAAAACCGAAAAAAAAGTAAAACATTTTTTAGTTGCGGTATTATCCTTTTAAAGCATTCGTCTTTAATATGTAAATTTTAATTGCGACGCATTTCTCTTTCCGTGCGTTTGATCATTTTTTTTGTCTTCTTCCAATTCCTACCAACCTTAAAATTTCTTGGTACTTTCAGAATTGAACGCTGGATCACGAATATGTGTATAGCGCTTGTCGAAATTCCAATTAGTTCAAAAATTTATGCCCAACTGTTTCTTTTGAAATTCGTCACCTCTTTCAATGGTCCGTTTCAGTGATACATGCCCAATTACTATTTTACCCTTAGAAACTTACCAAATTTACCCATTTCACTCGAAATTTGACCAGGAAATCTAAATCTGGTCTCCGTTTCATGAAATTCCTGTAACTCTTTAAAAATGAAACACCTTCTTTGAAAACTGACCTATTTGGCTTCAAGTACTGAATCGATTTTAAAAACCGGCCAATTTCTCACTAAACTTAATTTTTTCTTGCACAGAATTCAACGCTGATCAAGAATATGTATGGCGCTTGTCGAAATTCCAATTAGTTCAAAAGTTATGCCCACGGTTTTTTTTAAAATTCGGCCCCTCTTTCAATAGTCTGTTTCAGTGACATGACCACCACTATTTTTTTTTTTACCCTAGAAACTTACCAAAGTGACCCCTTTCACTCGAAATTTGACCAGGAATCAAGATCTGGTCCCCCGTTTCCGAACTTCCTTTTAATTTTTAAAAATGAAACACCTTCTTGAAAACCGACCTATTTGGCTTGAAAGCCAACTTACGACCGTTTTTAAAAACCGGGTGTTTTTTCGAACGAGAGGCCACCAGCAAACCCAAAGCACTTAAAAAATTACACTGCGATTATTAGAACTCCAAATATTGCCCCTTTGGTAATGCATTTCTATGACAAGTAATCAGAAAAACCAAAAAAAGTAAAATATTTTTTGGGGTATTATCCTTTTGAAGCTTTCTCTTTATGGGCTTAATTGCGACGCATTTCTCTTTTCCGTGCGTTTGGATCATTTTTTTGTCTTCCTCCAATTCTAACCAAACTTAAATTTTCTTGCACAGAATTCAACGCTGATCACGAATATGTATGGCGCTTTCGAAATTTCCCAATTAGTTCAAAAGTTATGCCAAGGGTTTTTCTTTGAAATTCGTGCCCTCTTTCAATAGTCTGTTTCAGTGAATGCCCACCACTTATTTTTTACCCTAGAAACTTACCCAAAAAGACCCATTTCACTCGAAATTTGCCCCAAGAAACCAAATCTGGTCTCCGTTTCACGAAATTCCTTTTTTTTTTAAATGAACACCTTCTTGAAAACCGACCTATTTGGCGAAAGCCACTTACCGACCGTTTTTAAAAACCCCGGGTGTCATTCGAACGAGAGTCCGCCGGCAAACCCAAAGAACTTAAAACATTACCCGGATTATTAGAACTCAAGTTATTGACTTTGGTAATGCTTTTTCTATGACAAGTATCGGAAAAACCGAAAAAAAGAAAAAAAATTTTAAATGCGGTGTTATCCTTTTTGAAGCACATTCTTCTTTTAATATGGGCTTAATTGCGACGCATTTCTCTTTTCCGTGCTTTTGGGATCATATTTTTGTCTTCCTCCAATTCCTACCAACCTTAAATTTTTAGAATTAAAGCTGATCACGAATATTTTATAGCGCTTGTCGAAATTAATTAGTTCAAATTTATCCCCAACTTTTTCTTTGAAATTCGCCCCTTTTTTCAATGGTCCGTTTTTGG